>WAAB01009922.1:272198-313573 GCA_013389865.1 Piaya cayana
TTTTACGGAAAGGGTCATTAGGCACTGGAATATGCTGCCCAGGGAGGTGGTTGATTCGCCTTCCCTGGAGGTGTTTAAGTTACGGGTGGACGGGGTCCTGAGGGACATGGTTTAGTGTTTTGTGGGAGTGGTTGGACTCGATGATCCAGTGGGTCTCTTCCAACCCGGTGATTCTGTGATTCTGTGATTCTGTGAAAGGATGCACGTGTAGAGAGATGAGGTAGAGAGATGCTGTAGGAGGGTTTTGGAGCAGAATAGTTGAGCCTTTGGCTCCATGCACACCTGGGACTTGCTGTGCTGAGTGCATGCAAAATCCTCTCTGGGACTGAACTTGGTTTGCACAGCAGTTGAACTTCCTTCAGGAAGCACAAGGCTCAGGGGGGCTTTTAAAATGTTAGGTTGGCCACTAGATAGTACCAACAACTGCATTTTTGTAAGGTTATTTCATGCTTTGCCTTACTGGAATGTGCTACATCTTCCTGCTGTCCCAAACCCATTCCCATGCCTTTTCCTACCCCATTGCCTGGCTGAGCTCCTAGCACATGCAGACAAGTTCTGGACCCCTCACCACAAGAAGGATGTTGAGGCTCTGGAGCCTCAGAGAAGAGCAATGAAGCTGATGAGGGGGCTGGAGAACAGGCCTTATGAGGAACAGCTGAGAGAGGTGGGGTTGTTTGGCTTGGAGAAGAGGAGGCTGAGGGGAGACGTCATTGCTCTCTACAACTACTTGAAAGGAGGTTGTGGAGAGGAGGGAGCTGGGCTCTTCTCCCAAGTGACAGGGAACAGGATGAGAGGGAATGGCCTTCAGCTCCACCAGGGTTGGTTCAGGCTGGACATGAAGAAAAAATATTTCACAGGAAGGGTCATTGGGCACAGGAATTGGCTGCCCAGGGATGTGGTTGATTCACCTTCCCTGGAGGTGTTTAAGGGACGGGTGGATGAGGTGCTGAGGGACATGGTTTAGTGACTGATGGGAATGGTTGGACTCAGTGATCCGGTGGGTCCTTTCCAACCCAACCTAGTGATTCTATGATTCTAAGAGTCTATGATTCTATGACGTGCTTGGAGGAAGCCACACAGCACACAGCTCTGCATGTCTCTGACCCGCAGGTGTCTGCTCAAGCCTACTCCTGGCTTGCATGGGTGGTCATGGAGGCAGGACGGTCTCTGTCTGTAGAACTCCTATGGGCAGCTGCAGGCTGCCTGTCCTGCCCTCACAGGCAGTGCCCCAGCTTGGCTGGAGGCTGCTCTGACACCATCACCCCTGTTTCCCACCCCACAGCTCAGCTGGCTACTCCACGCCAAAGGTCTTGCAAGACTCTTTGCAATATATGGTTTCATACGGTTCCCTGTGTGCTGCTTTTCAACATCCTACGTAATGTTTAGTCACATTTAATAACAATAAAAATCTCCTTCACAGCCGCATGCTGGAAAATGGGGCTGATTTTAGTAAAAACAATGAATGTGAATAGTTCATGGTCTTCTCGCATTACCCAGAGATTTATCACATCTCTTGCATAATTTAATCTCTACATCTGTGGGACACAAATGTTTCACATTTCTTACATTTATGGGCAGACATCGAAAACATCTGTGCAGACCCAACGCACAAAAACATCTGGAAGACATCGCTGCCTTTTTATGACATACGTCTCCTGGTCTTTTGTCTGGAACAAGTGTGCTGCTATCAGTAGTTACTTTATGTGTCGGTTACTGAGCTTCCCGTTTGGGCTTTGACAGGCGCAGGGGAAAATGTGATCAGCTCTGAATTTCAGCCCATTTCAGCAAGCAGGGAAGCAATTCAGGGAGCTTCCCACCCACCCACACTGTGAGAATTTGGACCAGGATGGGAAGAAGGCAGCCAGGGTTTGCTGCTAAGCTTGTGGACAGGGCTGTTTCCTGAAGGTTCAGGCTCGGAGCTGGGCTGAGCTGCTGCTGTCATTTCACTGAGTATCTCAGGATGGTGAAACGAAGTGGCTGAGGAGGGGATTTTCTCTGCAGTCTCTGAATTAGGAGATGGCTTGGCAGGGATTTCAGATAAGGGGGAGACCAACATGCCCAAAGGGACTAGGTGGGACCTTGTACTCCATGGTATTGGATATAGTATTGCTGCGGCTCTTAATATCCCAGCCCACTGGGAGGTGAGATAAGCACTTCCTATGGGTAGGATGAAAGACAGTAATAGCACATGGAGATTTCTTTTTCGCTATATAGTTTCTGTATGTTCATAGAGTGTGTCTGAGACCTGCTGGCTACTTCCAGGTGAGCAAAGGGACCGCGGTATGGCTCACCAGCCATTCCCCTGCTTGTACCAGGGTGCAGTGCAGTGCCTGACTTTGCCCAGACACCCATCTCAGTTTGAAGGCTCCAGCCTTTTCTGGGATGAAGAGAGTTCAGTCATTCCTAGAGGGTTTAGCCCCTGATGTTTTGTCGTGGGGCTGGGGAATAGGCCGTGGCTTTTCTTACTTTAGTAGTGTGGACAGAGCTGTTGTGACCACTTATGTGCTGTGGCTGTTGCTGTTTGCAGTGGAGGTTTGCTTGGGAACTTGCTGTGGTGGAGGGTGCAGAAGAAGAAACAAAAGGCTGCTTTTGCCAGCACAAGCACAATGTGGGATACCAGCTGATGGAAAGGTCCAGAGAAGCTAATGAAGTGGCTCTGGGGCACTGAGTGGGTATCCAGGGCTGCATCAAAAGACGCGTGGCCAGCAGGGCAAGGGAGGTGATTCTGCTCCTCTATTGCTCTCTTGTGAGACCTCATTTGGAATATTGTGTCCAGTTCTGAAATCCTCAACATAAGAGGGATATGGAAGTGTTGGAATGGGTCCAGAGGGCTATGAAGCTGATTCAAGTGCTGGAGCACCTCCCATACTAGTATAGGCTGAGAGAGTTGGGGTTGCTCAGCCTGGAGAAAAGAAGGCTCTGAGAAGACCTTATAGTGACCTTCCAGTACCTGAAGGGGCTACAAGAAAGCTGGGGAGGGAATGTTCACAAAGGCTTGGAGTGATAGGATGAGGGGCAATGGGNGAGGTGTTCAAGGCCAGGTTGGATGGGGCTTGGGCAGCCTGATCCAGTGGGAGGTGTCCCTGCTCAGGATAGGGTGGTTGGAACTAGATGATCTCTAAGGTCCCTTCCAACCCAAACTATTCTATGATTCTGTGATTCTATGATTCTACACTGGGCTGTTTGGGATAGAGCAGGGAGGTGTGTCCTCAAAAGCAAACCTGGGAGTCAGGGTGATCAGCTGAAGAGAGTGGCTAAAATGTGTCACTGCTGGCTAAAAACCATGACCACGTGTGGGAGCAGTTCACAGCAGGTGAGCAGAGAGGCTGCAGGATGAACTGTGAACGGGAAACCTGAAAAGTTTTTGCACAAAGGTGTATGTGTAAGTTTTTTCAACATCTTCAAATTTATACCTTTCTCATTTTTTAACAAGAAAAGTAGCAAAAGGCAGTATGTTCTTGCAGGTTTAAATTTTGACTGATGTGCATTTTCCAATGCCAAAATGTTTTATTCAAATTTTTGGAATAAATACCCAAACTTTTCTGATTGTCTAGGCAATTTCACTTGCCTGCAGTTTGATAGAATGTGGGATTTCAGGAACAGATGTTATTTTTCCATGGGATGTGATATGTAAACTCAGACTATTTGAGACAAAAGATTTGATCAAATGTAGTTGAATTTTCCCAAAGACAACTGGTCATGAGCCCTACCTCTGTNTGCTGGCTAAAAACCATGACCACGTGTGGGAGCAGTTCACAGCAGGTGAGCAGAGAGGCTGCAGGATGAAGGATGTGATTTGGGTGCCACAACACTCACCCACGGGCGATGCTTTCATCACACATCTTAGCACTGAAAAGCACCCTCTAGGTCTGCTGGCTAGGTGATGAGCTAGGAGGTGATTCTTCAGCAAGTTACCATTTAATAAATTCTGTTCTGTTCCGAATGAGGAGTCGAGATACCTTTTTTTTTCCTCACAACTGGGCATTTTAAGAAAATGCTCACATGTGCATTTTCCAATGCCAAAATGTTTTATTCAAATTTTTGGAATAAATACCCAAACTTTTCTGATTGTCTAGGCAATTTCACTTGCCTGCAGTTTGATAGAATGTGGGATTTCAGGAACAGATGTTATTTTTCCATGGGATGTGATATGTAAACTCAGACTATTTGAGACAAAAGATTTGATCAAATGTAGTTGAATTTTCCCAAAGACAACTGGTCATGAGCCCTACCTCTGTAATTAAGTGGTTTAAACTTCTGAATGGTGGCTTTGTGGAGCTTTTCAGCATGGATAAAGCAAAATATTTTCCTCAAAGCCTGTTCTGAGGAATCCCTGACCTGTTTAAGCTGAGCGCTTGCAAAACCTTCGAGTGGAAGCAGACATCCTGGCGGTTGAAGCTGTGGTTTGGCAAACTCTGAGCCATGAAGGGTTTATGGCAGAGAATAGATAGACATTACCTGTCTGTGTTAATCACAGAGCTTGTGCTTTCCATGGGGCTTTGCAGTACTCCCGAATTCCACGATGGAAATAAGGAATCATCACAATAGGGTTTTTTTTCATCTATCTACACAAATACTGGGAGACATGCTGAGCACACTGATGCTTGAATAGTAAGGAGGGGAAGAAAGAAGTGTCCATATTGTGCCTGATTTCAAGACTTATTTCAGGAGCCAAGGCCAGGGTTGTGTATCCCTGGGGTGGTGAATGTGGTGGTGAAGGTCCAGAGCATCAATGTGGGTCTGCTGCTGCCGCTGAGTGCTGTGACTGATTAAGTTTTCTCCTTACCACAGAATAATTCCCCCTCACAAGCACCACATTTGATTATAGCAGCAGGACTGGACCTTTGGTTGTAGCAGGAGAGGCTGCATGTCCTCCTCAACCTGGGCCAGTGCCTGCAGGCTGGAGTGGAGCCCAGGGCTTTGGCAAGCATCAGTGGCTATCTGGCTCCTGAATCTCAGCTTTAAGATGACAAAAATTTGCAGCCAAACACAGCCAACTCCCAAATAACGCTCTCCAAACCCCCAAGCTGACAGATCAAGGTGACTAAGCCAGCCTTGCCATGCCAGTGCAGCAGGGACTGTGGGGGTGGGGTCATCTCCCAGTCCAAAATGCTGTGAGGATCAGGAGGTTGGGGACCTGCCCATCACAGCCTCCTGCAGAAATGGGACCTCCAGGGGTTTGGGATCTGGCAGGAAAGTCACAGTTAGAACTAAGACTTGGCAGGAAAGGTCTGCAGGAGGAGAGCTCCCTGGAGGCAACAACTGCTCCCCTAAGACACAATACTCCACTGCTTCCAAGCACATTTTTCTCAGGCAGTGCTGGATAATCTACGGGAATGTTAAACACCAAAATGAGCAACAAGCCTGGTTGGAATTTCTCTGCAGGACAGGCAATGAGATCATGTTCCTCTCCAGGGGCAAGCAAAGAGTGATGGAAGAGGTCAGTATCCCATGTCACCCAAGTGGCTCAACCCATATTAAAAGTGCCATGGACACCTTAGCGGTTGAATACTACAGGTGAGGGGAGACTGCACAAATCTCTTCTGTGCATCTTGTTACCCTACTTCACTGTTGGGAAGAACAATTCTCCTGCAGGGTATGAAGATCGCTGAATCCACCTTGCTAAGCACCCCTGAAGCTCACAGCTCTGGGAAAGGGGTTTTTTATCCACGGTGCCAATAGCCTGCACTGTTGCCCTCCATAGCCAGGCTCTGTGCCAGAACAGTGAGATCCTCAGCTAGAGGAGAAAAGGATGAAGAGTGAAGGAAATAGTCATCCTCTCCCCAGGAGCAGAGGTTAGGTCTCCTGCCATGATAATTCCTAACCCCACAGAATCACAAAATCATAGATTAGGTTGCTCCAATCCCCATCCAACCTGGCCTTGAACACCTCCAGGGATGGAGCAGCCACCACTTCTCTGGGCAACTTGGGCCAGGGCCTCCCCACCCTCTCAGGAAAGAATTTCTTCTTAAGAGTTCATCTCAATTTTCCCTATTTCAGCTTAAAACCATTCTCTCTCATCCTGTCCCTGCACTCCCTGATCAAGAGCTCCTGCCCAGCTTTCCTGTTGGCAAACATCCCTGATGGATAGTGACACTCTGCATTCTGAATCCCAGAAAGCTTGCAGCACAAGAACAGCACCTCCGGGCATCCAGAAATGGCTGGACTAGCAAAGCCGTAAACACTTGTTTCCCCTTCTCACACTGGGGACAATTAGTGCCTGATCCAGAGGGATGCGCCCTCTCACAGCCGGGGGCCCTGTTCCCCGTGAGGGTATTTCAGGGTGCAGTGGGCAGAATTTTGGCACCCACATCACCATGCACCCACAACACATCAAGCACTGTGTATGCAGTGTCCTCAGCCTCCAGGTTGATTGCTGCTGGCCACCCCTGAGCTCTACATGTGTCTGGAGGATGTGGTGGCGTTTGGCTTCCAGCACTATAGCATGGAGGCCCATCCAGTCAAGGCCAAAATCCTCTGGGGCTGTGGAGAGGCACTGTGGAATTAGTTTTTTCTTTCACAAAAACATAGCGTTGTCATCTTTGTAATAAAGTGTTCCTGTTTGCATGGGAATACGACAGGGGTTGTTTATTTATTTGCTTTTAATAACTGAGAAATATTTACTTCTCAAGGATTCTCCTGGTTTTCTTCCATGAAAATCCTTCCAAAAGTTCAAGGGGAGAAAGATGAGGTGTTTGCTTTGGGTTTGGGTTTTTTTTTCATTAAAAATCCTGCTTTGGCCAAAATACAACTCTCCAGTAAGAGATGAAATATCTACTCTGCCCTGTACAGTGTGACAGATCTCTCTGGTGCCCACCAGACCTGCAGGCATTTACAAATGAGCAGCAACTCCCTGGTTTGGGACTCGTTCAGGGGACTGGGACCAGCATGTTGAAGTTGTTCGTGCTCCGAGCCGCTCCAGGAAACCTCCTCCCTTGGATTCTTGGCGCAGGTCTGGGCTCTGTGATCTGGCATTGACCCCCTGAAAGGCACATGGAGGCTCATTATCATTTACTGACCCAACTCCTGTTTTCATTCCTCATGACAGGAATCTGCACAGTGTTTAATGCAAACAGAGGAAACACATTTATTGCCCTTTCAAAAGAATTCTGATGTTTCAAAGCCATGTTCAGAAAGCCAGAGTGACTGAATTCTTGTGTCTCTGCAACCCTGGCTCCAAATACTTTGTGCTCTCTCGTTGGGAAAACATCTTAAAGGAATCCGTCTAGGAGATATTTCTTTTCCATGTACTGGGCCTTTACTGAGGGGCTGCTGGGCTTGATGTAACATCATTTGTACTGTTTGCTCACAGGAACAGTCAGTTCTGTGCAGAAAACTGTGTTTCTGCTGTAATTCTCCCCTGCAGAATCCAGATTTGACAGCATCTTGACCTTCTCATAGGCTTAGCCAGATGTGTGGGTATCGACCATGGCAAGAGGCCGACTGTTCTCAACCAGAGAGGTGCTGGGATGTATAAGAAAGCTGGAAAGGTACTTTCTACAAAAGCATGTAGAGATAGGATGAGGGGGAATGGGTACAAATTGGAGAGGGGCAGATTTATACTAGATGTGAGGAGGAAATTCTTCACAATGAGAGTGGGGAGACCCTGGCCCAGGTTGCCCAGAGCAGTGGTGGCTGCCCCATCCCTGGAGGTGTTCAAGGTCAGGTTGGATGGCCCTTGGGCAGCCTGATCCATTGGGAAGTGTCCCTGCCCATGGCAGGGGGTTGGAACTGGACAGTGTTTGAGGTCCCTTTCAACCCAAACTATTCTACGATTCTAGGATTTTATGATGTGATTCAGTCAACACTGACTGCAGGGCATCCTCTGCTCTGGCAGGGGTAGAGCTGGAAGGGAACCTCGCTGCAACGTCCTTTCCCCTGTCATGGTGCTGGCACAGACCTTGGGACCTGCTCCAATGATTTTCAGTCTGAGGCAGATGTGAAAGGAAAAAGAATATGATTTTAATCATATTAGAGCTTTGTGCATTGCTGCTTGGAGTAGTCTAAAGGATAACACGTTGTTTTAAGGGTGCTTCACTGCCTGAAGTGCTGTGACCTGTTAAATCGCGTCAGGCAACCAATTTTGAGCAGCTTCAAACGCATCTGCCATCTTTGAGGGTTTGGTAATTTCCAATTTATCACAGCAGAGCAATTTATACTTGCATCTTTGCAGAAACTGAGAAACACTGTCGAACTATTCAGCGGGTGGGTCCACCTAACATTTGCTGGGCCTGCCAGAAAGACCCGCTTGCTTCCTTGGACACCGCAGCATCAAGGATCTTTGGCAGTTAACCGATGCTTCTGATAAGTGTGAGCTGACGGAGCTCTGCGTTTTGCTGTACAAATGATTTTTTAGTCCAGAAAACAGCAACAAGACTTAAGTCAGGTGCACAGTGGTTTGCTGTAGCTCCAAGATGCCTGTTTGTGGGACAGGGTGGAAGCAAATGTTTCCTCTGGATACAGGCGTGTTGCACAAGACCTCACAGGCGCGTTGCTCACCCTGTGCCCACCCATAGGAACCTGGGCTGCTCAGAGCTTTGCCTTCTCTGCACGTCGCCCCATTTCTAGGATCAGTAGGTGCTTTGGTGCTTATGGAACCTTGCAAAGTCTTCTGTCTCGGCCAACCCATGATTCTTTGCTGTTACCAGTTGCCTTTCTAAGGGGAGATCTGACAGTGATGGGCAGCACTGTGGTCTGTGTTGCTTACAAAAAGAGTTAGGAGCACACAGCTCAAAATCCCTGCTCTTCAGTTAAGTTCATTGTGTATCTTACCAGGCCTGCAGATGAAATAAGGGCTGTCATGTTGAGAGTGGCTTCACAGTTTTACCCTGTCCTCAACATAAAGATTAAGGGAAGCAGTTCTGGTTCAAGTGTTTAAGTGGGTGCCTGTATAATTGAATTTCATGCTTGTTCATTCCCTCTGAAGTGGTGTATGCAGGCAGTCACTTGAAAGGGGGGAAATCTTGCTCAAATCCTCTGCGAACTTTCCTACATTCAGAGGGATTTTTAATAATGGGTAAATCCTGCTTCAGACACCTTTGACTGTGGGATGCTGTGAGAAAGGGCTTCTTTTTGTAAATGGTTCTGAGAACAAGGGGTCAGTATGATCTCCTTACACCCAAACGGGTTATGGGCAATCTGCTGCAATGACACATTGAGCATGGGGAGCTGGGGCCTCCGACTGCCCTTGGCTTTGTTCATACTGTTTCCATAGGCTGGCTGGAACCAGAGGTGATTAGAAACCACTAATGTCCACCACAAGTGCATTTGTGGTCAATATAAAATCAGTAGTTCTTGTACCACCCTTGTCCAGCAAGTGGAATATCTCCTTCCCCTGCAGAGTGTAGTGCAGATGCCCTGGCAGGGGAGATTCTTCTCCCTCCCATATTCCTTTTTGGGCTCATAAATCCAGGCATTCTTGCCTCTTTCCCTGTTATACTTAGGGAAATCTCCCCTGCTATCCATGACTGCAGTCTGCACTACACACTCCTGCACACTCGGCTTGGCTTTCCAAAACAGGGGCATGTAGAAAAGACCGAAGTCCTCACCATGGCTTGCAGGCTGTAAATCCTTGTTCAGATCTTCCTTCACAAATCAGATCCTTTCATCCCAATTGTTTCCCCTTTCTCCATATGTTTCTGGTGTTTCCTAAACAGCAGTTTTGGGAGTTATCAAACCTAGAGGATGGAGTCTACCCAGTGTCACTTGGTTCCATGCTGACATGAGGGGCTGCCTGTGCCCCTCAGGCTCAGAGCTGTGTGCTCACCCCAGGAGAAACTTTTCCCTCCAGCTGCAAGGGGGCTTTGGACAAGTGCCTTGTGCTATGCCCCAGATGAGATGGTGATACAGCCAGGGTCAACTGGTGAGCTCTAGGGCCTCCTGGTTGAATATATCCCTTTAGTTGATGCATTTGCACATACATGTATATGAATGCATACATATGAATATACATGGGGGTGTATATCTATATCTATATCTATATCTAGATAGATAGATATAGATATAGATGTATAGATATCTTGCATCCTTTCTGGATCACCTCCATGCTTCCAAGGTGATGCTTTGGCTGAGGTCCCTGTGTGTACACGTCAGTTGCCACATGGAGAGCTGTCAAAGCCTATTCCTGCCCTTTGACACTGAGGCAGTAAGAAAGCAGCATTGGCTGCAATGAGGATGAGGATGATTACAGACCACTGCTGCAGGGCTAGAGCAGGGCAGATCCTGCTGCAGATCGCAGCTGCACTTGTTCTGTAGGACCTGAAAAAGGCAGAGGTACCAAAAGGAACTTCTCTGGCACACTCAAACATCTTAGGGAGATCATTAAGATTCAACATAGCACCAGAAGATCACATAGCTAACAGTGAGCCTGTAGGATCCTTCTTGATCTCATGTCTGTATTTTATCCTGCTGTGCCATAGAATCATAGAATAACCAGGTTTGAAGAGACCCACTGGATTGTCGAGTCCAACCATTCCTGTCAAACACTAAACCATGTCCCTTAGGACCTCGTCCTCCCGTGCCTTAAGCACCTCCAGGGAAGGTGACTCAACCCCCTCCCTGCGCAGCCCCTGCCAGTGCCCAATAACCCTTTAGTTGAAATTTTTTTTTTTTTAGCACTTGTCTTCCAGATTGTCAGAGATGAGTTGGGTTAAATGTGTCAGCTCTGCATTTCTGCCTCTGTGCATGTTTGTCTTTGGGACTTGAGGGAGCACTGTCAGCAAGGAGTGAGTGAGTTGAGATCTGGGTATCTGTATAGGTGTGGACATACCTCATGAGCATGCACAGGAGAAGGGATTCAGAGTGTGGCTTAACACTCAGGTGTTAAGGATGTGTATAGGTCATGAGGGGCTTTGGGGCATGCATTTGTGAAAGATTTAATTAGGAAAGTCTTTGCTCAGAGCAGCAAAGCAGCATCACTTGCAACAGTAAGCTCCATAGCAGAGGTGTTCATCTGCCTTGGTCCTGTCCCTCTGCCCACTGCTGTTCCCACCCGCCTGGCATTTAGCTCTTGCAGCAAAACCTGGGTGCACAGGTAGGCTGTGTGGCAATGAATCCATGGGACACATGGGGCTTGTGCCACAGAGTTTGGCTAACAGATGTGTCTTGCACCCAGATGCTAGAGTGAATCAGAAGCAAGTGCAGAGACAGACTAAATGTCTCAGCCAGAAAGGTTGAAAGCTAGAGCTGTTCCCAGTAAAATGAGACAAAAATTATCTGACAATTGGCTCAAGGAAAAGGTAATGGAGGTGTTTAAGGGAGGGGTGAAGTGCTGAGGGACATGGTTTAGTGATTGATAGGAATGGTTGGACTCGACGATCTGGTGGGTCTCTTCCGACCTGGCAATTCTATGATTTGGGCAGACGGCAGCTGCAAGGAGTCCAGAGGGATGCCAGGGCTGCAGATACCTTGGCAGGGAAGAGCAGATAGTGTTGAGAGAGTAAGATGCTGGAGAGAAGGTGAACACTCCAATGCTTCCTTCTGCCTGTGCGCTGGGGGAACTGGGAGACAGGGGTGTGTGGTGTTGATATTGGCCAGACACCAAGAGATTTCCTGTTCTTCAGAGAGCCCTTGTCAGCAAACCACAGCTCTGCAGGCAGCAGCGTGGTGAATCCATCCTGCAGAGCAGGGCTCTGCAAGGCCAGGCTGCTGCTGGTGCACAGGAGGAGGTGGCTGCTCACAGCAGAATGACTGATCTGGGGCATCTGTGAGATGAGAACACTGCTGTTGCAGACTGTCCTGAGGAGGTAGGGAAAGCATACAGCACATGTAGGTTTTACATTTCTCCTAGTTGTTTTTCTACCCTCCGAGTTCTCCCCAGTCTGTCCCCATCATTATTGCAACAGGATGCTCCATGGGGCAATGGAGTCAGTGCAAGCAGAATGCAGGGTCATAGGAGTGCCCTCCTCTCCTCACCCCCATCACCAAGAGGACACACTGCTCCTGCAGACCCTGAGCAAACCTCTGCCTTCATAGCCTGTTGCTTGGTTGAGATGAGTCCCTAAGAAGCCACTAATCCTCCTCTCTCAAGGGCACCATGGAAGCCACTCCTAGGCAGCAGTGCTGGCAGCGTTTCCATGGAAAGCCCATAAGGCTAGGGCTGATTTTTACACACATGGTCCCTGCTGAAATCCCATCACGGCACCTCCTTAGAATCATAGAATCATCAGGTTGGAAAGGACCCACTGGATCATTGAGTCCAACCATTCTGATCAGTCCCTAAACCCTGCCCCTCAGCACCTCATCCATCCATCTTTTAAACACCTCCAGGGAAGGTGAATCAACCACCTCCCTGGGCAGCCTCTGCCAGTGCCCAATGACCCTTTCTGTGAAATATTTTTTCCTGATGTCCAGCCTGAACCTCCCCTGGCAGAGCTTGAGGTCATTCCCTCTCGCCCTGTCCCCTGTCACTTGGGAGAAGAGCCCATCACCCTCCTCCTCACAACCTCCTTTCAGGTAGTTGTAGAGAGCAATAAGGTCTCCTTGCTCCCATACACACCATAACAACCCACTTCTGGCCCAATGCCTGTGCTAAGGGCACTCGCTGGGCAGCTGGGCTGGTGGTGGAGCTGGCATTTCCCTTGAGAAAGCCAGAGAATCGCTGTGCTGAAAGCAGAATGACACTGAAGGCAAGATTTACAGCTGCATTGTCCTGTTGCCAGTAGACATTTGACCAGCACCCCTACACATGACATTTGTTTGTTCAAATGTAACACAATTCATAGACTCTTTAGGAGAGTGTTGATGCTGTGACATTAAGCAGCCGATTACTCCTGGGCTTGGCAGGCTCTCAGTCCTGCTGCGATATGGCTCCTGCCCAGCACCTTCCTGAGCAAAGTGCATTGGCATAAATATGTGAGCAACGCAGGTGACAGGCACTGTGGCTCTGGCTGATTATCCATTGCTTTTATGTAATTTATGCTCCAAAAGTAACTCTGCTCAATCTTGTCCATGAAGTTGATTCCTTTCATGTGGTTTTCTATGCTAACAAGATTAAATCAGTTCCAATAGGCACCATTTTAATGGAGATGATAAACTTTTATTGAACTCAAGCACATTAAAATGAAATGTAAGCAATAGGTGACTTTAGCATTAGTCTAGAGTCTTTTCCAATCTGGATCAAGCCAGCATACCTTCCCTGTTAAGCAACAGCCAGCAACCCAGCACGTTTTATGAGCTTCTAAAAGGGCCCAACAATCCTTCCCCCACCCCGCTTCCATGCTGCAACACTGCTGGCTGGGTGTTCAGAGGAGAAGCTCCGTGACCTGGTGGTGCAGCCATGAAACGAGGCGTAAACACGGCTAAGTACAGGCCTTCACATCTCACAAAAACAGGAAAGCAGGAGATGGGTAATTTGGTGTTTTACAGCAGCTTTGTCTGCTAATCTGTGATCTGTTTGGTCTGCCAGTAGGATTATTATGGTGGGTTTACTGAAGAAGTGCCAAAAATGATGTTAAATAAACTGTTTACACAATGTAACTACAGGCTGAAAAACTAAACAGAGAGTCCCAAATTCAGCCCCATTGCAGGTCTGAAGAAAAATAAACTTCTCGACACTTTCAACTGGACGCTGCCACTCCACAGAGTCTGCTCTATTGAATATTAAAGCATAGAATTAATGTGTTTCCCTCTCTTTCTGGGGCTCTTTCCAAAGGTCTCATGGCTGGAAACATAATCGGATAATTCTGAGCTCCTTGGATGTCCTTGGAATTTGCTGCTATCATTTTATCTGTTACAAACTCTTCAAGTTTCAGAATGACTCTAAGACAACCATTCTTTAGAAGTCCGCTGTGTAATGTTATTTTTAAGAGGACAGGAAGAGCTGGAGCTTGTTCTTTGCTCTCCAAGGAATTATAAGGGAGACCTGGGGAAGAGAAGTTCATAGTGCTCTCCTGTGTGGCACTGGGGAGGATGGTCAGACAAAGTGTCATCTTCACCAGCAGACAGGTGATGCAGGAGAGTTACTCATCAACTTAAAGGACAATTCAGAGAGGACTTTCATGCTTTCCCTCCACTTTTCCTTGTCTTTCACATGAGTACAGTCATTGCTGAAGAAGAAGCTTGAATGGAATTAGGAAAAATTAGCAGCGTCACCTTTTTGGTTAAGAAATTTTGTGCAAACCACTCTTGAATCCTGACTATTTCTGTCATCTATAGCCTCCCCCAACAGCCCAGACAGTTTCCATAGCACATGGGATAAGCACGGTTTGTGCAGGACTCATCAGTTACAACCCTTCCAAGTCCTTGTTTCAGTGTCTGAGAGTGTGGGTTTGATTTTTCAGCTTGATGAGATGAACAGGGCATAACTGGCATTGACAACAACTTTAGGGCTTTGGTGTTTGTGCAAGGTTTGGGAGTAAAAATTCCATAGAAATCAAGGAACCACACGTGTGCTGGCCATGGATGATAGCATGGTAGGACGGAATGTGCCTGGCACCTCTTGCACGAAAGTTGTATTAATGTTCTCTGAGCATGTCAAAACAGTGGGCAAAGTGGACAGTACACACGCAATCACGTTGACACTGCAGTGTACGATATATTTAAAAGTTAGGGGGGGTGAAATTCAGTAACTAAATACAGTTTCATTTTTTAAATGGGCACCAAACCTGCAGGTCTGTCCTCATAGCGATGCACAAAAAGGTCACTACAGAGTTGGTTTCCATCCAGCACCCAAACTCAAGGGAGCCAGAGCACCATGTGGAGCATCACCCACAGTATGGGCTGACCAGCAAAACCTCTTCCTGCTGGCTTCTCAGCAGCTTGCTGACAGCAGAGGAATTTGGAGACGTGCGAGTCAGGCATTGCAGCATCCCAGCACGAACAGCCCAGAAGAGGCAGGGTCCCCATCATCTGCCCTGGTGACCAGGGCCAAGGTGGCACCTAGACATAGGGGCTCAGGAGCCAGGGGAGCAAAGGGGTGCAAGGGGCTGGGGCTGCAGTGTGCTCCCCATTGCATGGTTTGTCTGGGCTGAGCAAACACACAGGCTTGGTGCAGACAACCCGGCACTGCACTGTTTCAGAGATGCTTGAGCAGAGGTGATTTTTTTTCAGGACTTTTTGTAGTTGAATGGGTTTGTCACAGAAGACACGAGTGGAGACACAGACCTGAGAGCAAAGTTCCCTCTCCAAGTAATCTTTCAGACCTCTAAAGAACAGGCTACCAAGAAAAGCCTTGCTAAGAAATGGAGCAAATGAAGTATTTCCTCCTAGTTTTGCTTTTCAAAAGGACAGACTGTTAGTGATGAAGCTATCCGCAATTATTCAGCTCAAAGGGTTAAGGTTTGGCAGTGTTGTAAGCAACTGAACAATGGGTCGTATCATGGAAACTGTCAGGCAACCTTAAATATAGCTGTTATGATCTGCAGAGTCTGCAACGCTCTGGAAACTGGGATGAGCAGTGAGGGGAAAAAATTCGTAGAGCCCATAGAGTTGTTTAGGTTAGTCAAGAACAGAGAGGGCTGCAGGGAGCTTGAAGAAAGCCAAAGGGCACCGGGGGAAAGGAGCGGGTGGTGGGAGGGTAGAAGCAGGGCAAGGAGCCCACCAGGAGGAAGAAAAGGATGAAGCAGAGCAGAAGCCAGTCTGGGAGGGGGTGATGCTTGTGCCTGGCTGGTTTGGGAAGTGCAGTGGGCTTATCTGATGGCTGCTGGTGACCCCATCCTCCCTCCAGCCCTTCTTCTTCTCATCTGGCCTCTCCAATGTGCCCAACCCTGAGAGAACTGATTTAGTGTTTGCACAAATCAATCTGAAAATGAGCCAAGAGTCAGGGCTGGGCTTGATGTGGGGGTCGCAGATTCTTTCAGGGGAGCTGAAATCTACCCCTCGCCACTCATGGGGGGCTGCAGGGTACGGATGTCTGTTCTTTCCCCAGACTGCATCCCAAGTATCGTGCCTGAGGCAGCCAGCAAACACGGACTGAACTTGGAGCCCAAAAGCTTCAGAGTGAGTCGGAAACTATTTTATCACAGCAAGATCAGGGCAAGCCGCGGTGCTGGATGTGATTGGGTCTGGTGCTGAGAAGCCCTCTTACGGGAAATGGCTCTTAATGTGCTGTCTGAGCTCGAACCTGGCGCAAGGACGGAGTCGCTGAGGAGGACTGTGCTATGTAGGAGGTCAGACCCGACATCCCTTCCGACCTCCAGCTCTACAGGCAGATGCTCAGCTGGAATAGTGTTGCAGCTATGGAGCCTGAATGATTTATACCACTAGAAGAATTTTTTCTTTCCCTTCTTCCTCCCTGCTGCCCTGTTTTCCCTCCTGTGTCAGCACTGATAAGCAGCTGGAGGGCAAGGGGAACATCTAAGTGCCCACTCAAACTAATGCCTCCAGCTCAGATGTATCACAGGGAGTGGAGTCTCATGGCTCATCACTGCCCTGCTGCCCCATACCAGCACCATCTCAGTGGTTTCTCTGCTGGTTCATGGCCTGTCATTTGCTGACCATGTCTTCAGAGCTCCTTGGGGATAAAATGCAGCTCTGGCCAGGTATAGAGGCAGCACAGCAACCCTGAGGGGGAGCATCTCCCCTGTGAGCTGTGCTCATTGCCCCCGTGGGCTCCCATGACGTCTCTGCCACCCCACGACCCACATAGCCACCCCTCATACCCATCTGCTCCCCTCATCTTTACCTACCACCATGACTAAGAACAGCGTCCCACATGCCAAGCAGGAACAGCAGCTGCTCTTGGACAGACCCTTGTTACCGAGGTCACTGGAAGAATTGCCGGGGTGGATTTGAGACAGGTCCATGCCAGGGGAGAGCTCCAAGGAACAGAGGGACACCCCCCGTGATACATGGCACAGCGGTGACCTGAGTATTTCCATTGGCCTTTTCTTGACCATTTTTGGTCCCTTTCATTTGTTTTTGAATCTGTTCCTCCTCTTTGCCCAAGTTCTTTTCTCTAATTGGGAACTGGCTCCTCTCGGGGTGGGAGGTCTGTCAGGACTGCCTTATGACAGATTTACTTTGTCTCTCTGTCTCTGCATTTTGGCAGTTTGGTTCTCTTGCAATGTTCTGGATTTGGATTTTGCTTCTCAGCGCTGATATCCTCACAATAGGCAGCCTATGGATTGACTAAATTAAAACATAACGAGCTGGAATGCAACTGGCAGCTTTGCTAGATCTCCATCAGCACGGCGGTGGCTTGCACACACACAGCTGAGCTGCATCTCCAGGCGGCCACGAGCTGATGTCCGTAGTCCTGCTGTGATGGGTGAGACCAGGGCAGGAGGCAGTTGTCCCGCTCGGTGCACCACAAGCAATGACATCCTTGGCAAGCATGCCTCGCTGCAGTCAGGGCTGTGGGGGTTTGTAGGAACAGCACGCTGAACTCCAGCAAGGGACTGACGGGGGTGAAGTGTCGCTCAGTAGAGATGAGGGTGTGCAGGTTCAGAAGTTGGTCATGTCAGTGAGTTGAGCTGCTGTTGAGAGAAGGCGGGAGATGTAGCTGCTCCTCTTCTCTTGTGTTGATCCTTGCACCCTACACGCTCTGGCTGAATGAAGCCTTTATTCTCAATGACTGGAGACTCTTCTCCATTCCATTGCCACGTTAACAGTGCCACCAAAACCTTCTGTAGCAGATTTCCTTCTGCTGCACAGTGGCAGTGTTCATGTCAGCCTTGCACCTTGGAAAGGGTCTGTATCATCTTCCCCACTTCCTCGCTTTGGCTGTAAGATGTTCACATAGGACAGTCTATCCTGCTTCTGGGCACTGGAACAGGTTGTCCAGGGAGGTGGTTGATTTACCTTCCCTGGAGGTGTTTAAGGCACAGGTGGACAAGGTGCTAAGGGGCATGGTTTAGTGACTGATAGGAATGGTTGGACTTGATGATCCGGTGGGTCTCTTCCAACTGGTGATTCTATGATTCCTCCCCTCTAAAATTTCCCCTTTTGTGAGCAGCCAGTTCCTCCAGATTCATTTTGAAGCCTATGGGGTTTTGCTAACTGATTCCTAACTTGGTTCAGCCTATCATGTCAGTAAATGCTCTCAGAGGAGAGCCCCATTTCTTGTCCTGTGCATAGAGGTGACACATGGAACAATTCAGTTTGCAAAGAGCAGCCAGCAAAAGGAAGAAAGGGAAATCATGGGTGACACAGAATGTGGGCATTTGTGGCCAGCATGTGACTGCAAGAATGTTCGTCCCAGCTTGCAAGTCTTCAGGAAGAGATCCAAACCCAGGGAAAGCCACCCCCCCCTGGGTAACAGAGCTGAGCGTGGCTATGATGGGAATCCAGGCAGGGAGCAAACTGGAAATAGTGAAGAGGGATGGGAAAGCGGTTTGTTCTCCCTCCTGAGGATACTGCTGCTCACTGCAAGCTGCCTGCCTGCTCTGCAACCTTCCTGCCTGCTGTCCTTGCCAGCACCTGGCAGCTGCAAGTGGAAAGCACTGTGCAGTGTATGGCACAGGTATTGTTTAGTTTGGGTCAACCACTCCAATCAGCAGCACAACAGGAAAACCGAAGTGACACACACACGCGTCAGAGCTCGCTTACATTTCCTGAGGCAGCTCTGGCCATCAGGCTGAGAGCAGGGCTGGCCAGCACGTGCTGGCAATTAGGCCACTAATCTTTACAAACCTGTGTCTGAAGTCAGTTACAGGAGGAGAAAGACAAGGACGTTAGCAAACTCCAGGGTGAACCACAGGAGGGGACTGTCTAGCTCCTGCCCAGACATTGCTCCTCCTGGAAGGGGAGAAAGCAGGATGAGGATGAGGATGAGGAGCAACTATCATGGAAAGGAATTGCCAGGGAGGAGGGCAGGAGGAAGTTGATTTGAGAGAAGTGGGATGATACCCCACTCCTTACCCCCCCCCAAAAGTGCATATCAGGGCTTTTTCCGTCTTATTTCTCTAAGTCAGTGAGAGTCTGCTGTTCTCAGGAATATGGACAAACTCTGTGTACCCTCTCCCTGAGTTCTGGATACCCGCCTTGCTCAGGGGTAAAGGAGTCTCTGCCCAGAAACCTGTTCGTCTCCAAACCCAACCATACTCCTCTTCCAAGGTGGCAGAACAATAATGGGACCACAGGAAAAATTTCCAAGATTGCCCTCTCCTTTACTGACTGTGGGATATCTTTAGATCCTAAAGGCAAGGAAGGGATCCATCAAACCTCACCAGCACCCATATAATGTATATTAATAACTGAACTAGGTAACTAAGTAAAACCAGAGGGATGGTTGGAGAGGGGGCTCAGAGATTCACTGCTGGTTAGTCCAAGACAGGACGTCATCTGGCTTGTCTTCCTGCAGAGACGAGGCCAGAGTGTTTCCCCAAGTGAGTACTTGCAGAGCACGTCTTTTCGGCAATTGTATTACATTGATTTTTGAGTTGGCAATGGCAGGAACTCCTCCCACAGTCCTGGTTGTCTTGTTCCAGTGCATCTTATTCTACATCAGATCATCAAATTAACCTAATGATCAGCTTGATTAAATTATAGTAAATCAAGTAACAGATTCGTGTCAGCCTTCTGGAAAGATATCAGTCTTGTTTAGCTTTGAACTTCCCAAATCAGTTATAATTTGACTGGCTATGTCTCTTCCAACCTAATGGAGATTTTGGACTAGACTAGTCCCTCCAACCAGCATTTCTTTGCCTCTATTAATAGCTTCTCCTAGGAGAGCCAACCCTTTAAATGGGCTTCAGCTTCTCCAGGGGACCAACCTGCACAGTTCTGCTGCTAGTGGAAGCTGTTTGACCAGAGAAGTACAGAGGGTGCAATAATCTGTTTCTTTTTTAAACCTGGGGTTGTGTGTTTCAATCCCATCCACCCTGAAAGAGTAGAGTACATCACCCTTCACATTCAAATGACAGACTTGAATGAAAAGACTGTGTGAGAGATTAAAACAGACAGGGAGGAAGATGTTTTAGAGAGAAAAGTTGTGATAGGTGTCCCTGTGCTCACGTGTGCTAGCTTCCAGCTTACTCCCAGCCAGCTGGACAGGCTAACACAGAGACCAGGACCCAATGATAAGGTTGAGGCACTGCTGTTTGATGCTAAGGATTAGGAAAAGAAATATGACCCTGAAGGTTCAAATCAGTGGGTTCTGTGATATTCAGCCTCTGGAGTCTACTTGCTCTTGAGAAGATAAGCAGGTGATCTCAAGGACCCTGCTGTTTTGTGTCAGCATGATTGCTGGCTGCCTGGAGATTACTTGTCCAGGGATGGTGAATCACGTTTTGTGTGCTGAGAGATGCCTTTAGCCTGATGGGCAGTTAGTGGGTATGAGAATACAAGCACAGGCTGCCTTGCCACAAGTGTGTTGGCATCAGGAAGATGCAAGACTGCAACCAGCAACCCTTGAAGGCCACAGGCTGCCTGCTGGATGCAAGGACTCTTCCCTTGCCTATTTTTGAGCTGTTTTCCTGAGAGATCCCTCTGTCAGATGTCCCTCACTGGCCACAATGGGATACCACTGCACTGAAGCCATGAGTACAACTCAGTGGATCTAATTAGGTCTCATTTCTGCAATTAAGGACTGTATCTTTCCACAATTTTAAGACCCTTTGACCCAAAGATATTGCAAATGCACATGACTAGGTCTTTAGAATCCCTCCAGGAGATACGACTTTCAGCTGCCTTTAAAAGCCCATTTAAAAAAATAACTTAAAAATGCAAAGTTTGCATGATTTTCTATGATTTCGACTCAACTTTTCACAGCTACACTTGGGCAACCTTTTCAAAGCAACGCTCCTACTGTAGCTCAGGTGAAGTCCTGGGAGCTCCCTATCTATTTTTCTCTTTGACAGCTTAGCACATGCACGAGCAGCATGTGAACCCATAACTAGCATACACTGAATTCTAATGGCTTGATTATCTATCTCCGACAGCTCTTTTGGCAGTCTTTCCAGATGGAGTGGCTGTCCATGCTGCTGTCTTTACAGCATGTCCTACTCTTCAGCAAGCACATCTTCCCTGAGACCTCGAAATGCCTGGCTCTCTGCACAGACTGAAGCTGTGCCAGCTCCTCTACTCCCCGTCACTCAGCCAAGTGTCCACCCCAAATTTTCACACAGAATCACAGAACAGTTTTGGTTGGAAAAGACCCCTAAAATCATCAAGTCTAACCATTAATCATAGAATCACAGAATAATAGAATCACCAGGTTGGAAAAGACCCACTGGATCATCGAGTCCAACGATTCCCATCAATCACTAAACCATGTCCCTCAGCACCTCATTCACCCATCTTTTAAACACCTCCAGGGAAGGTGACTGAACCTCCTCCCAGGGCAGCCTGTTCTAGTGCCCAATGACGCTTTCCATGAAATTTTTTTTCCTAATGTCCAGCATCCCTGCTAAGTCCACCACTAGACCATTCCCCATGTACAACATCTACTCATCTTTTAAACGCCTTCAGGGATGGGGATTCAACCACCTCCCTGAGCAGCCTCTTCCAGTGCTAGACAACCCTTTCAGTAAAGAAATTCCTCCCAACATCCAACCTAAATGTCCCCGGCACATCTTGAGGCCATTTCTCCTTGTTCTGTCACTGGTTACCAGGGAGAAGAAGTGGCAAATAGTGATGCTTTGCAGGATAGAAGCTCAGCAGAACATCTGGATGGTTGGACAGAAGGGAGGAGAGGAGGCTAGCAGTGCCTCAGTTTTGTGTGACAATAGTCGTGTGGCACCTCCTGCTCCTGCTCAGCTGGGTCGGACAGGCAGGGCAGGCAGGAAAGGCAGGAAGGGTATCTCCTCCCGCTGCTTTGGAAGGCAGTCTAGCTTTCAGGATCATTACTCACACAAGTGTTCATGCTCCCAGCTGATGAGCCCTCAGGGAGCCGCAGCGTCCAGAGGAACGGAGGTGGGGCCGTGACCTGGTGCTTATAGAGAAACTCAGCAGGAATTAGATCTGTTCCATAAAATAAACAGCACAAGTCTCTAATTTCCAAACAAGCCCCAATGGCCCCTTTCCCTGAGCAGTTCTACTGTGACTAATCATACTGGTAGGTGTTGGGTCAAAATCAACAATGGTTCTCCACTAAGGTCACTCACTTTCTTTGTTTACACTGCTAATTTTATCACTGCTCAGAGTGGCTAATGGCATTATTTATACATTCAGCAATGATAAATGTTGATGCTAAATAAAGGCTTCCTGGCGTAGGCAGGTTGAGGACTGATATGGCACATCCAGAACTTTATCATCAAAGGAATTTGCACTGTGGGTAAGAGCTTTCCTGGTTTTCTGCAAAGCTGAACACTTATGAATGGGTAACGGTGTCAGCAATTAGCCTTGCCTGATAACAAAGCACATCTCTAATGAGCAGTGCCTTCACGAGACTGGCTTTGACACAGCTTCCAGGGAGGGGAAAGGGAAATCTCCCAGCCTCCTTCCCATGATGAAACGCCACATCAGAAAGTGCTGGTACCTTCAGCGTTGTAAAACAGGGTCTGTGGGAGAGCAGAGACAGGGATGCGTCAGAGCAAGCACAAAACCCTCTGTCCAGAAGCCACCAGGAGCAGGGATGCACAGCCCAGGCTACTCAGGGTCATCCCCCAGGGGTGGCCAACCCTAAGGGGAGCACTGAGATTATTGCAACACTCAGATGAGGCTGCTCATAAATATAGGGTTTTGCCTGGAAAAAAATGTTTACTTTCTAGTGAAAAATCACAGCCCACATTATTACAGTGGAAAGGGGGCAAAAAGCCAGGGAGTTTGACCCAGGAATGCCACAGGGGTGACTCACTGGACTTGTAGTTTTGGAAACTCCTGTCGCCATCATCAGGTCTGGGACAGCCTTCCAAGTTTGGACTACAGCCCCCATGATGCTCCATGAGGTCTTGCCAATGAGTTGGGCTGATATGTGGTGAAAGTTCTTGGCTTCGATCCAACCTGACTCAAACCCCCCAATGTCCTGACATGTCTTTTCTAATCAGAAACCTCATCCTTTTCCAGTGAGAGATGATATTTTAAGAAACCATTTACGATATTTGATTCCATTTTGAGAGAAAATTTTGGCCTTTTTTTCATCTTGGAAAAGGGGCCTGGGAGAACAAAAGGGGTCTCAAGGCCAGGGAGGAGCAAGATCTGGTCTGGAGGCATCATGGCCATGGGCAGCAGAGAAGAGGCAGCAGTTAAAGTGGATTTTGGAGTGGGTAACAGCAAATTGCTACCCCAGAGCTGTGGAGAGATAGTAAAGCAAGGAAAAGAAGAGAGCACAAAGGGTCAATAGGCAGGAATTGAGCTGAACATCTAGACAGGATCCATGGCTGCAGTGGAAAAGTATGTGCTCTCAGATCCTCATTCCTTGTAGTGTCCATAACAAATGTGTTGTGATGCCCTCAGCATCCCAAATCCAAAACTGAAGTGTCCTAAGGAGTCGTAGATCCTGAGATTCATTCAAACTAAAGCCACGTTATACAGACACTGCTCTGAGCAAGCACAATGCAGTTTTAACACCTAGTGGAAACCCTTCTGTTCTCTATCCATTTACTTTCTTTTCTGCCCTTCACATCCCTTTCCCAAATCCTCCTGCATGGTGAGACAGTGAAGGTGACTCTGCTAATCCTTAGGCTGGAAAGGAGGCAGGTACATCAGTTTCTGATTAGCCTTTCCTGTCATCACAATGAAGGCACTATGAGATCCTCCAGAGCATCATTGTTTGATGTCAAAGTACTGGATGCTTTCTGACATTGAACCCATCTGCAGCTTTTGGAGGGAACCATGGTACTTGTGTGAAGGAAAACTGTGGTTGTAAACCCAGGTGAAGATGCATCTGTTTTGGATAGTGCTGCTTGCTGCTCCTTTTCCCAGTGTGGTACCTGACTGAGCAGCATGTTGTTGGGTCAGGCAGCCTTGGGCAGCCTCAGTGTTCCCTGCCACGGGGAGTAGTTCTGATGTTCCATCACAAAGCAGAGAGGTGTTCCAGTGCAACAGGGAGGTAGAACATGTAGCTCTTCTTGATTTTGTAGACTATAATAACTGTCTGGTGCTTTGGGTCATGTAAAGATGCATTCACTGTGGTAATAACCGACCCTTCAGAGGTGGCTGCTTGATGCTGTACTTGGGCCCCCTTCCCCTCAGATATGGTGGCCATGTCCTTGGCCATGATCTTGCCCTCAATGCGATGCATCTTGAGAGTGATGGAGTGTTCTGCAATCTGGCTCAGGCTTTGTCTCGGGTCTTCAACACAGTCAGAAGGTGGAGGTGAAGAGTTTGAGGAATGGCAAGTGCCACAGAATGGGAGGTCCTGCTCTGTCCAGCTCTCCCTGGACAGCTGATGCATGCAAACAGGGTCAGTCTGGGTGCATCCCCTGTCTTACCAAACACCTGAGCACACGTGCTGTGCCAGGTGGAGCAGCAGTTGCAGGCAGCCCAAGAACCACTTTTGTTGAACGCTTCCTGTGGGTAACACAACACGGCTGCGCTCGGTTCCTGTCCTTAGGACTGGAGTCAAGAGCTATACATACTGTTATGTGAGCCAGCGCATTAATGTAAACAGCAGTCTCCAAAACAGTGGCAGGAGAATTAACTGATGCTATATGCTGCTGCTTCATGTTTTCTTTGGAGTTGAGGAATAGGTTTTGGAGAGATTTTCCTCCCCATTTTCTACTCATGCCCTTGGACACAGCTCTGTTATCCCCAGCTGACTTGCTTAAGCCTATAATCCCTGGTGCTCAAGAGAGTGAGAAGAAAATAGGATTCAGAGTCCAAATGCCTTATGTGTCCGACTCTAGAAGATTCCTACCATATGCTCTGGCCACCAAGCAAAGGGACTGAGCTCATTTTGTATCCTGTCATGTATTGCTGTTGTGCCTAAGAAGCTGGAAAAGCCGTGCTGAGGCCTGTCTGTCACAAGTTTGGCACAGGGACCTGCTGAAGTGTTGGGAACGCAGCGCCCTCCCAGTGAGCTGCCCCTCTGCAGCGTGGTGTCTAATGAGCTCCTGCACAGCACCCCAGAGAAACATGACAGGCAGGCAGCAGGGCAGAACCTGTGTACCCACCTCAAGCAGAGAACTTTTAGTTTGAAAGCATTTGTCTTGCACGGTCGAAACTGAAAACATACCAGCAATCAGTCTGCTGTTTGAGGACAAGATAACTAATGACTCAATTCATTTACTCAGAGCAAACACTGACACATGAAGTGGCCTCCAAGATGATGTCCAGCCCTCTGATTCTGGCCAGCCAGAGATCAGAAGGCTCTTGGTCTGCCAGGGGCACCGTGCTGTCTCCTCCACGTCATGCCAGCTGCTGTCATTCCCTAGGAATGCCCAGCTGGGGAGATCCAGCTGCTTTTCTACCCTGTGTTGAGCTGCAGCAGCAAGGATGGACCCCTATTATTTTTTTAGAGTCTGTGTTGGTTTGGTTTACATGCTTGGGTACAACCTGTAATCAGCTGTTGGCATGGAAGAAATGTTTATTGTTGGTGGAGATGAAATTCTCTTTTACAGCGTAAGATGAATTCACAGCCTTAATTTAATGGGCTGTCACATACCTGGACTCAGCACAGTCAGAACTTACGATAGCCTGCAAATTCAGTTCTCTCCAAGCCCTGTTTTGGAATAGCAACACCCATCACTGCTGTGGTCCAATGCATCAGAATTATGAGCCCTGCAGTTGCTCTCCACAGGCACAGCACGGTTCCAGGGAACAGGCAGCGCAAAGCCTTTGCTTTTCCATCAGGGATAACCACAGGGCAGAGATTGTGCCCAGGAATGCTCATGTGCAGCTCTCCAGCATTGGTTTAGTGGAAAGTGGGTCCAGGAAAGGAACAACCGCCAAATCCCTGAGCTGAGATGCTGATTTTGTTGAACTGGGCACTTCCATTACAGCTGATGTTGTCTCACTTCCACTACAGTAAGCCCTGTTCTTTATTTTTCCACTAAGTCAAAGATTCTTCTTGTAGAAATGCAGACTTGTAAACATTGTTCAGTCACATCATCATATTTCCTTGGATAAGTTAAATTAATTGACCTGCTTTAATCTCTCCCTCAAACATGCCCTTTAGATACAACATCTTTTCTGTAGCTCTCTTCCGAACTCTTTCTTTTTTCATTTTTCGGTATCTTAAAAGAAACCCATAAGGCTAAAAATGGGAAACTCTTCCAGTACGGTCTTATCAATGTCATAAACAGATAACTTTGACACTCTTCTCAGAGTCAGTGTTACCCAGTTTCTGCAAGCAAGAACGCATTCCCATACATAGACAAGCATCATTTTGGCAATTTGTGCTAAATTAACAGCGACCTCTAGGTCATTTCCAAGGCCATGGCTTTCCAGGGTGCAGTCTGCTGTCCTGTCAACGACATCTTCATCTTCATCCTTGGAAGTATACAATTTCACTGGCTTTAGCGATAACAAAATGCATGGTCAGTAATGCCTAGGTAACCAAAGCCTCGTTTACCACACCGCTCAAATGCTGCGCTCACTAAATACTTACGGTTTTCCACTATAACACATTTGATGAACTCTGAAAACCACAACAGTAAATATTTTTCCGCAACAGGAAACATTTTTCCCAGACCACTGATAAAGAGCTGGTGTTGTGCCGGGTGTAGAGCAGGACACTGAAGAACAGAAGCTCCTGCAGTGTCATCAGATGATGGCACCCCACTGGCACAGATGTTTCACAATCTCACTGTTAGGCAGACTTAAATCCACTCAGAAGACTAAATGGGATTTTTGGTCAATGAGAATCTCAAGCACATAATATCACCAAGTTTCAGTCTTCAGGGAAGGCCAGCAAGTCAGCTATTACCTTTACAGACCAAACTCCATATAGTTACATATTGAATTCAAGGCCAGGTTGGATCAGCAACCTGATCCAGTGGGAGGTGTCCCAGCCCACGGCAGGTGGGTTGGAACTGGATGAGATTTAAGGTCTCTTCCAACCCACACCATTCCATGATTCTATGAATTCATGCTTTAAGATCAGAAACAGCTTTTAATTCTCTCCAAGAAGTCTTGTATCAGCTTGCCACAATTTCATCTGGGACTGATGTCAAGTTAAGAGGCTGACAGTTTATTCTCTGCTCCGTAAATATTTGTACACTGTTGGACTTTTCCAGTCCTTTGGAACAATATTCCAACATTTGTTAAAAATAAACATTTCTGTGGTGGAGCCCAGGACCCAATGCTTTGTAAACCCCCTGTGTTCAGATTTTCAGGTTCCTGCTTTCCGTGTCTCAGCTTCCCAACCTGCAAACGGTTTGACGGGAGTTGCATCAATGATAGCTGTTTTCAGTATGAGGGCACAACCTCAGCGTGCAAGCAATAGAAAGCATCCAGCAGATAAAAAGTCCTGCTGCAGCTGGTTATGCTGACCCAGAACAACTCTTCACACTCTCAGGTTAGATTTAAATGTCAGTTTTCACAAAAAAAAACTGCCAAGAGATGAGAGCTGCAGACGTCAGACAAGGGAGGGGATGGATGGGAACCCAAGTGGGTTGGCCAGAACATAGGCAGTGTTGGAGGAACATCATCTACCGGGAGTTAGGGATGGGGTCAAGGATGTCTGAGGCCAGTGGTGTCAAATATGTGGGTGGGAAGAAAATTTGCCTCCAAACCCACCAGCATTCAGGCCTGAGTTTTTCCAGACTTTCTCATTACTGGTCAGGATTTCATGCCAAAATTAAGAGCTCCAGTTGTGCACAAAGGCTGAGCAAGCCTGGAGAGCTAAGTAGGCATTCCCTCCATCTGACATCAAGGGTCTTCCTTGGGACTGGGTGTTGAGTTTTCTAGGGCAACAAGAAGGTGGGAATTCAGATCCTTTTCCTCTCCATTGCTTCTGTAAGAAAGCTTTGATTGCTCCAAACACCCAGTTTGCTGCAAATCTATTGGAGCAACCCAGAGAAGCAAAAGGGAAAATAAAATGGTCTCAAATGTAAGAGGTCTCCCCTGCCATCGCCACTAGGACAGCAATAGCAACCAAGGAGGGTGAGATATGGTCCAAACACTCAGTGCTTCCACGCAGAGGGCCTGGTGAAGCTGTTGGCTTCTGGGTCTAGGTGCTTACCCACCATCTCCTGCAATGTTTGGATCTTGGCCACAAGAGAAGAGTGAGTGTAGAGAAGCATGGAGACCTTGTAGACTCACTGCCTGGAGGCTGGGACATGGCCTGGATGTGGAAGTCTCCTTTTGGTTCTTTCTTGACTTTTGCTATAGACCAAACCAGAGAAGATGCCATCATTGTCTCTTCTGGCCTCATCTGTGTGTTTAGCACCTCTGACCTTGGTAAGGCCGTGTGGTGTGAACACAAATCATTGTGCTGCAGCTGGAAGATGTCCTTCCTCCTCATAGCATGGAGGTGCCAACAACGTTCACGGCAGAGAGCAGAGTGCAGGCTCTCTGCCTCGCTGGAAAAGACTGACAGAGAGAACAAGGACAGGAAAGCAAGCATGCATCAAACCCCAGGGAAACACTGAGCAAATAGTCTAAGAGCCTGGTACTATTATTCATTATGTTTCTACTATTATATAATGGCATGAGGTTAAAATAACACACTCAAGTAAAGAAAAAAATGACCTACAAGATACCAAAGCAAAACACAGAGAGAGAACAAGCGTCTTTGGCTCTGAATCCTCCATAGGAGGCTTGATGGGGGAACCCTCCTCAGCTGCACCTCCCTAGTGGTTTGCATGTAGCCTTCCTGTGGCTTTAACACGTGCAAAGCCAGACGCAAGCATAAAACCAGGCAGGTTTTCTGGGGTAGGCAGGCAGGTGGGCCTGGAGAAGAGGAGGAAACAAAATACAGACCCAGACACTGAGGAAGGTGAAGTTTCAGTGAGAGATGATTTTTAGTGCCAGCTGGAGCTGCCATGGTCAGTCATCCAATTCACTGGATTTTGTCAGGGCTCTGAGAGATGGACCGTCAAGCAGATATCCCAAAGCAAGGCTCATTACAAAGGTGGCTCTTTTCTCCTTGAGTACTTGAATGCCATGAACCAAAGACCCACTGCCACAAGGAGCCGTTCTGCTGGCATAAGAGTCATAGCCTGCTGGTGAGGATTTATGAGATGTCTGAGGGGTCAATAGACCCCCACCCTTGGCTCTGCAAGGCGTGGATCATGTAGTTTGTGCCATAAATCTGTGCTGTCTCCCCAACCCCAGTACAGCTGGATCCAGTCCCTGGTATGTGTGATCCGCATCCAGGGCCAGTACATTTTCAGCAAGAGGCAGCGGAATGAATGTGTCGTGCATGATTGCAATTGGGGTAGACGGCTTGTTTGGGGACTGTGGTCATGTTCAATCAGAGGCAGGAGAAAGTGGTAGGTTCAGCAGCGCTCCCCGCAGCAGAGGTGGCCACACTGTGCCCGGTGCCACAGCAGCACTGGGGAGGCTTTCCCAGGGACACATTCCAGTCCCCTGGGTCATGGCAGCTCACTTGTATGTTGTTTTGATAAAGCTCCCAAGTGGATCTCTGCCAAAGTGCAGTCTGAAAAACAGCAAGTGAAACCCTTACTTCTTCTAAGCCAATGGGATTTTTTTGCCTCAGAATGTCGTGGGGCAAGAATTTCTCCCAGCCTCTCCCCATTCCACCCTGGACTGTGGTGTCAGCAGGCACAGAGCAGTGCCAGCAATTTGGGGACACAGTGATGTAGGGTGACTGCTGTCCGTAGAGATAAGACTGAATGAGAAAAAGTGCATGCAGCCATTCCCCAAGTGTTCCCTTCTGACACCAAGAGGGCTGCAACTGCATGAGTAGTAGAGCTAGGAAATGCCAGGGGGCATCTGCTAGTGCAGAAAGGCAGAGTAATGGAAAAGTTCCCATGGCCAGCCCAGAAGGACTCTTGGGGTGCAGCCCTGCTAGTCAAGAAATCACTGCCTCACAGTTTGGAAGGTGGCTTCAGTTCCTCTTGGTACTTATTGCTCCAGACATTCCTACCTGCTCCTGGTTCATGTGATTTTGTGTGGTCAGAGCAGTGTTTAACGGCTGTGTTGCACCCTTGATGGTTCCTGCTTGGCTTCCCTCAACCACTGATCCCAGCACAGCCCTGTCACCCGTCCCACCATGAAGCACAGCTCAGCTTAGAGTAGGAGGTGAGCAGCAGTGTCCCTCCACTGACCTCAGTTCACTCCAGAGAAAAAGAACTCACTGCCAGAAAAAGAACTACCTGCCAGCTCTGTCAGGGGTCAGCTCTCTCTATCACAGCTCTCCATATGACATGAGTATGGTGCTGCCTACGGAGCTGAAATGCTCTCCCTGCCCTCTTTCCCCTCTTCCCCATGGTAGGCAATATTTTATTCTGCCTTATTCTTGGATGGAAAGTCTTCTCCTGATGTATCAGATGAGGTACCACTTCCACAAGCCCTCCTTTCTTTAGTAGGAAATCTCTCCTTGTCTCAAACTCTCCTTAGCTGGATGATCATTTATCTTTGGGTTTCCACTGGTTTCATGTTTCCTGTTTTCTTCTTCCAGACTGTGATCCCTAACTGCAGATATTTTACAGCTCTGCTTTGCTTTCCACATATCACTGCCGAGATAATCTCTGAGCAGACAGTTTCTTTTTTCCTTGGTAGTTATTGGGGGGGGGGGGGGAAATAACTGAGCTATCAAAACACGAGTGTGCCTTTGAAACCAAACAACTCCTCTCTGACCATGCATCCTCCTGGCCCCAGCACGTTAGTCAGTAATTAGGATGTCTGTATTTCCCAGGTATTTCCTTTCTGTTTGCTTCTCCTTTAAATTCCCAGGCGCCTACCAGCAGCGCAGGCAGGGCTAATGCTTCTTACCAGTGGAGAATGCCTTGCACTTGATTTTGTTGATTCTTTTAATCTAAACTAAGTCATTCACTCAGAAAGTTCAAGGCTCTGGAAAGGTGACGCTTTGGGCCCCATCCCAGGTAAGCGTTCCTGTGCCCTGCCAGCTCCCAGAAGGGTAACGACTTTCTGGCTCTCTGCAAGTCCAGCACCACTGGAGTCAACCGTTATAAACCTGCCATGAGGGATGAAAGCTCATGAAAGAAAAAAGAGCCTCTTTATTGTCTGTCTACTTGCCTGCCTTTGGTGCTGCTTCCCATCACTGCACTTATCTCAGTGCTTCCACAAGATGTACAGCAGCGGTGAAACCATGTGCGCTCAGAAATGTTCTTAAAGCGACTGAACCCGACCCAAGTCATTCAGTCCTGTCACTGGTCCCATCTCAGCCATTTCCAGGAATCTACTTCCCTGCCCTTGGCTTTCTTGGAAATAAAGCAGTGGCAAGTTTTCTGGACCCTTCTCAGAAGGAGACATGAGACGTGGAATGTTATAGTCCAGGCACTGAAGGAAAGCTGTATAGCTGGTGACATTTTTCTAGAAGCCTAACTCAGTTGCTCTGATACTGAGGTCTTTCCACTGTTTTTCCACCTATTACTCCAGAGATCCTTTTAGAGTAGGAGGTTTCTTAGGATTTTCAGAAAGTACTAGGAGGGGTGGCATGGGAGGTGGGCAGAGGGAGGGAAAATCTAGTGCCAGATTAACATAGAATCATAGAATGGTTTGGTTTGGAAGGGACCTTAAAGATCATCCATTTCCAACCCCAGTCATTGACAGGGACACCTACCACTAGGCTTTTTGCTTGAGTTAGTCCTTCTCCAGGCCTGACTCCTGGTCATGTTTACATCTCTGCTGTCATATATGGAGCACCAGGATCCTGGTATTGAGAGCCAGCTCAGGTGACACTGGGGGCATAGGCAGATGGTGGTTTCACATTTGCAGACAGGACAGGACCTTCATGTCAGGTTGTAGGGCAGCTCATAGCACCTTTCTGAGAACAGCCTTGTGTGTAGAGTAGCTTGCCCTTTGGACTAGCTTTCATGGACACCTGGGCTGGACTCCAGTCCTTTCTCTCACTGACTCTGGATCCATCACCCTCTTTCAGAAGCTGTGGAGCCACGGGACATCGTGACAGTCATGGACCATCCTCTCCTTACAGCCTGAGTGGCTTCACAGGTTGTTTACAACCACACTCTTGAGCCACCCCTGTTCCTCATGTTATGTATCTCCCTGGCCAGCTGTGTCTTGTATTGATAATTCTTCTTGTTATACTCAGAGTTTAGATTTGGAAAGACTTCTTCAGTAGTTTGGGAGATTAGGGCTGGTATTGTACTTACTGGGGTTTGGGAACAGAGGCTGTGCCCACATTTCTGGGATGTGTGTGTGTAGGCTCACCAAAGTACTCATCCAGCCTTTTATTGAGGACAATTTTCATGCCTGTCAATCATTTCACGCCTTGAATCTCTACTCGCTGTAAATACATTTATTTGCCCAGCTGATTAAATGAGCCCAGGTTTGCCAGCAAGTCCCTGCACCAACACTGCCTGCAGCCCTGGGGTCACCTCCCTGCTTCATTCAGCTACCACTGAGCCACCCCAGGGTCTGTGTCGGTATTTTTGTACGGGGTATAGGTGAGGATGAGCTACAAGCTCAGCCCTGCTCAGAGCTCTGACACCGCAGCCCCACATTGCCCTGAAATCCTTCTGTTGTGCATTGACAGTTTAACAGGGGTCTAACTAATTTAACTAATTAGTTAATGAATTTGTCTAATTTCCTTTTGAATTGCTGATAGCATCCCAGTACTTAAATGTCCATTAGTGGTTGTAAAAGAAGTGCTTTCATGTGTGGCTAATTGGTCTCCTAACAGCTCCATCCTAACCCTGCACAGCAGGGATGGGGGAAAGACATTCCTGCCTTCAGCTTTCGCCTCTCCTCCCTGAGTTTGTAAAGCCTGCTGCCTCCTTTCCAGAGTCTCCTTGCAGGTATCTGCTCATACAGCAGCAGCTTCATCCCCTCTCAGTGCTGTCCAGACTTTCTCTGACTCCACTATATCTTTCTTGATACACAGGGAGTGGATTCTAGTCACCTTCTGTCTTGTTCTCTGCACTGTCAGAATTGCCCTGGTGCTGTAGACATCCCCGCAGCACATACCACTCAGCTACCCATGTAGGATCTGGGATGGGACATCTCCAAGCTCTAAACACTTCCTACGCCAGCCTCAAAGCTGATCCTCTGGCTGCTCTATATGCCAGCAGGGCAGTGTGTCCCAAGTGGCTCCTGCAGGGCACCAGAGATCACTATCCACCTCCTGGACTTGTGCTAGACCCTACAATTATCTGTTTTTTCAAGCTGCATGGAGGCAGTTGAAGGGACAGGGATGTCAGGCCACTCTCTGCACAGTAGCACGGTTCCTGCATAATAGACTCCTCAATTCCAGCAGCTGGAGAGATGCAGCCCCAGTGGTCAGCCCCAAGTACACCTCCTCCTGCCTCTGCCTGATACCCTGGACATGCAGTGAGTGTGTCAGTGCTCTGAGGCAGAGCCAGGAGCATCCACTGGGTTGTGGGCACCCTTGGAGTGTGCCCCTTGGTCAAGACACACGCAGAGTAGGTCTAGCAGAGGGCATGCTGCATGCAGACACAAGAGCATGCGTCGCCGTGGAGCAGAGCCCCAAATTCTTGGCAGGGCTGGCTTCCACCTCCTACATGATTATAGGCTGCCCTGCAAAACTGGAGCTGAAATTTCCACACATGGTACTTGTCGACTAGTTCTCCAGAAGCTTTGGAGAGATGTTTCTGCTGCCTGTCACGTAACTGTTTGCCTGGAGGAATGTGCTGGTGTTTCTTTCAGGGGATTACTAGGTCTTTCCTGTCCTGTTTTTCCTTGGAAAAGCCCTTTCTGTCTTCAGGGCCCAGGCAAGATCCCTGGGCTGTGTAAAGCTTTGCGCCACACGGCGCACGCAGGGCTCTTGCCTTCTGTCTATATATCTGTGTCAGAGAACAGCACATGGGGATGAACAGCTCTGCTCTGCAGAGGAGCAACTAACGGGCTACTGTCACCATCAAAGCCATCTGCTAATTGCACTGAAGCTGCCCACTTTGTGCAATCCTCTCCAGGACATCATCTAGTCCAGACCGACCACCTCTCCTCCCAGGCTGTCACAGAGCAGCAAGTGCGATGCAGCAGTGCGGCAAGCACCCAAGAAAGCACAAGGAGGTTGTTGGCAATTTCTGATCTCTAGGGGCTGGGGAGATGGGGCACTTGCCCACTGCAATGCTCTGCAGGCAGACAGCAGTCTGGATTCTCCCTGTGCCCTCCTAGGGAATAAGGCACGAGCCACGATTCCCTGCTCTGATTCACAGGGAGGATGAGCCTTTCCTTCCTCCAGAAACCCAGTGCCAAAAGCCGTTTGACTTGGAAGTTGAGCTGGACACCATCCATGCTGGATATCCCCACATCCAAAACATATTGAGATCCTGGTGTCTGGGAACATGTACCTAGCATGCAACGTAGGGATAATCTGCGAATTTAGAGTTTGCCCATCATACAGTAGCTTTAGACCTAATGTTAAAGCTCATCTTGTAGAGACTTTCTTTTCTGACATAAATATCAGGAAGCACATGACTTGCCTTCTTATCTGGAACTAAGAGGTCCACCTCATCTGTCCTTTCTGTGGGGGTACAGAGGGTCCAGCTGTGCTGGGTCACTCTGCCAATATCAAGAGTCATTTGGCCTGGCCTCAATGGGAACCAGCAGGAGTGGTCAGTAACACAAAAGTTGTGTGAACATTAGGCTAGACAAGGAGATGCACTGTTACTCTCTTAGTCCTCGGGAAGCTGCCTTGAGGTGGTGGTGCCATTGGGAGAGGTCATCGGACCACCCTCTGAGGAAGGCAGAGCATTGAGATGGTTGTTAGGGCTGCTCCATGTTCCTCAGGACAAGTTGGCTGAGCACTTGCTGGTGCTTTCCACAAGTCTCAAGATCGGTGGCATTTCAGCAAGCAGCATCCATGGGTTGTACAACCACCAGCAGTGCTTGTGACTGTCTGTCTTTCTGGAGAGGCCCAGGTGCTGAGGCGTACGGACCTGATAGCGCGACCCATAGGGCTGTGAGAAGTGGCTTCTCTACACAATGAAGCTGGGCTCTGCACCGGAGAGCCCTGCACACTGCAGCCTACCCTGGAGTGTCCCCTGTGTCTGCTCCCACTCATCAGAATGGTCCTGTTTTCTCATGGACTTTTATGTTATACTCTCATCCCTAGATGCTGACTGCTGAAGATCCTTCAGTGGTTCTTTCAAAGGATCCCTAGGAAAAAATCCCTTGTTTACAAGACAGTTACAAATCAGGGTTGAAAAATCAAGTCTGTCTGCATTACAATTGCAGAGATGAAGTCAGTGCTAGATTAGCTCATATCTCTTCTGGATCACAGCAGGTTTCAGTGGACTAAAGATTCCATATTGGAAACCCCAGAGATGGAGAGAAAATGCCTTAGTCATTTTGAGGGATACTGAATCATAGCTTTCCTATGGGAAACTGCCACCCCTTGAATCCTTTTGGGCTGCCCATTGCCTGTTTAGGGACTTCTGCTCTCCTGGGTCCTCCAGTTAATACACAAAATGCTTCTGAAGTGACTTGGAGATGCTGCTCGGACTGCTCAGTGGGCAGGAGCAAGACCAGTCCAGTCTTCTCTGCTTTGCTTTCTTCGGGCATAGACCCATGGCAGCTGATGAGCCCTTGTGCTGTGTGCATGGGGGTGAGCAGGAGACACAAAAGCGTGCGGGTCTGCCTGGCACAGACGTATTTTGGAGAGCATGCACAGGGAGCAGGCTGCGCCTTAGACAGTGCAGGGTGCTGCTGCAGACCAGAAGGATTCAGAGACATAAGTATTCTCTGAGACAGCATTTCCTCTCTTTGATTCCCTTGAGTCTCAAAGCATGGCTCTTCCCAGAAGCCTGTCCATTCATCTAACCTTTCACTGCATGAAAGACTCTCGAGGGACGGCTGCTATCGCTCCATCTATCTGGGCTGCTCTCTATCACACGCTTGTAAGTGGATCTGTTTCTGAGAGCAGTGCAGAAGTCCTCTCCCTGGAAAGCCCCCGCACGCGGCTGCGGTCAGACAGACTGCAGGACAGGACAGCCCTGGCAGGAGCGAAGGCTTTCACTGAAGAGGTTAAAGAGTTACCTTGAGCTGGGATCTGTATTTTGTTAAATTATTTGAAAGAATAGCATCTCTGCCGTTTCCTTTTCCAACATGTAGCAGAAAAATGACTGTATTATGGTTGTGTCTAGAGTACTCTTTGGCACAACGCCAGCAGGATTTACAATAGCAGGGTGAAAAGTCTAGAGGGAAGGTAGTTCGTTTTACCATGGACACTGCTTACAGGGTTTGCAAGGATCAATCTCATAGTAGACAAGGGGCCCATTGAAGCTCCAGAAGGGAAACCTGCCAGTAGAAAGCTGCTGGAGAAGCTATTTGTTCTGTCCATGAAACATGAGGTCAGCAGGACCCATCACCCCCTGCCAGGAGTGGTAAGAGTGGGAAGGCAACAGAATAAGATGGGATTTGTCTATTCTGGAAAAATGATTTTAGTGCAGCTCTTTAGCATACAGAATTTTTGTGCTTCGCTTTTCTGGCTGGAACACTTTATCTCTGATTTAGAACCATTTTCCGAAAGAAGCACCTGGCCTTCCTCCCTGGAGGGGAGGGTACAGCTGAACATTGATTTCTAGTATTCTGTATTACATTCACAAGTGTTCCTGAATCAGACTTTACTCTAGAAGCAAGTACAGCTGTCTGGATGGGCAGGTATCTGGTCTGCTCTGGTTTCCATCACAGCAGGTACTGACTATTTTCCTGCTCTGCCTGAAGGCTGTGTCCTGCCTCTTGTTTGCTCTCTTCACCAAAGAAAGAAGTTCAGGCAATGAAGATTCTTATCCTGAGCAGTTTCATTTTGGAGTGTGGACGTGGGCTGTGGCACTGCGTGGACTTGGGTCTCAGCTGAGCACAAGTCATATACTGGATGGAGATTGAAGATGTTGCAATCTGTAGGAGGAAGACCTGTAAGCAGGAATTATTCTTGGAATCCACTCTGGAGAATGTGCCTTAAATTAGTCACTAACACTGGGGATAGAGCATTGCTGCTCCCCTTCCTAGGCCACTGTCAGAAGAGTTTTCCTAGACCCACAGTGGCTGCCTTGTGTCCATGCCCTTTGTCCCCATCCAACCTGGACAACTGAGGCTTTGCATCAAGTTGTGGGGAATCAGCTAAAACCATCTCATTTTCCTTGCATCATCTGATAGCACCCCAGCTGGTCTGTGAAAATCACACACCTGAAGGTTGTGGTGAGGTGGGCATAGGTCTCCTCTCCCAAGTAACAAGCAATAGGATGGGGGGAAATGGCTTCAAGTTATGCCAGAGGAGGTTTAGGCTGGATATCAGGAAAAATGTCTTCACTGAAAGGGTTCTCAGGCACTGGAACAGCTGTCCAAGAAAGAGGTGGAGTTGCCATCCCTGGAGGTATTTAATAGATGTGGAGATACTGTGCTTAGGGACATGGTTCAGGGGTGGACGTGGCAGTGTTAGGTTAAGGGTTGGACTCAATCATCTTGAAGGTCTTTTCCAACCTAGATGATTCTGTGATTCTGTATACATTGGACATCTCAGAAACAGGTGTCCAGGATAACTTGCCTTTGAACTTGCTATTGACAGCCTGAAAGCCGACTGAGGCTCTGTGCCCTGCCAGCTGGAAAGAACAGTTGTCTCCTAGTCACTGTGGATTCCATGGGATTTTGGGCCAGGCTGGTGAACTTGGCTGGTCCATAGAGTCAGGGGCACAGGTCTGGGTCTGTGAATGGAGAAGTACCCTGGCCTGGCAGAAGCAGGCTGTGTCCTACCTCTCACCAAGGACAGACGGGCTGGTGAGGTCTCGTTGCACCCAGGGTCTTAACTTCATTGATACTCCTCATTCCCGAGTGCAGGTGGAGGGAATGGGTCAAAGCCAGCTCTACTGAGGCTTAGCAGAGGGAAAGGGGAGCAGACATCGAGGCTCAGCTGTGTTGGTGAGTGTCTGCATGAACATGCAGCTGCCTAAATCCCAGAGATTACTCACAGCAACCTCAGCAGAAGAGTTACTGCTCAAGGAAAAACTTCAATGTCATGAGCATGAGTAATGGCCAAGCTGGCACTTAACGGTTCAAACAGAAGATAAGACCTAAAGCTGGATTCTCAGAGGGCTCATTTTATCTCTTTTATATATGTCACAACTGAAGAAATGAAGAATATAAAAGTTATTTATTAGTGTTTCGTTCCTGGACTACTTTAATCATGTCGAGTGTGCACTGACCCACAGTACCATGGAACTGGAGAAGGGATTAACAGATTAAGGGCATCCTCTATCTCAGTAGGACCAGATTTGGGGTGATCTTCACCCACTGACCCTTTCACAGCTCTTTCTCATTTGCTTGTGAAGCAGCGGTGCTACTCCTGCTTCAGCTCTGAGCCTTGCCCTCAGGGGGAAGAAGACATTTTGACCCTCCAGGCAGGACACTGGAGGTGTTCTGGCTGTGGGCATTCACACTGGCCCACGAGTCAGCTCTTCTAGTTCCCAGTGAGGAGACCATCACCACACTGTGCTTCCCTGCTCCCACAACACTACCAGAGTGCTCTGTGGACCTTACGAGTGGATATGCTGCGAGCACCAACTGCAAGAGTCTGGTACGGAGGAGGTACAGACAGGTGAGAGAACTGGTTAAGGGCTGGAAAAATGAAATTCAGACAGGAAAATATAAGATACCATCTCTGCGAGAGTACAATATAGGCAACAAAGGTAGGAAAGAAAATGGGAGAAGGGAGGAGGCAAGAGACAAACTGAAATTCAGTAAGTACATAATGTCTTATATTTCCTTTATTCTGTGATACTGATCTTGGCAATGTTGTGTGTTGTGTCCTCAGCTGAAAAATTCTCTTCCATACAGTAACTTTGTCCTAGTTGTGAACCAGGCGGTTCTAAAGTGGTGATCAACGTAGCTGTGAAAAATGATTGAGGTGAATAACAGAGGGGATGGAGAGTGCGGGTGCTGATCCAGGCGCTCAGCAGCATCCTGGGGCTACAAGGCAGAGGGCACCGTGGTGTCCCAAATGCAGCATGAAAAGATGAACTGTATTCAAACTAGTTTATATTGGTGCAGAAACGCAAACCATTCAGAGGTGGTTTGAAACATTGCATGTCTAGCTAGGCTAAACAGCAATGAAAGGTGCGGCGTTCTCAGTCTACACAGACCATCAGGGTGTTTACGTGGCGCAGGCAGAGAGATTGCTCTGAAGGTTCAGGCATAGAAAAGGTCAATAATTAATTATTGAACAGATGTGACAGTTTTGCCTGCATCTTCCTATAATTTGACTGTGAGCAGGTGGTGACTGTCTTGAATCTGCCTGTGATCTGCAATTAATCTCTGTGACTGAATAATTCTTGACCCTCAAAACACTTGCATGCTGTAAATGTACCAGAAATTCAAGCCTGTGCCCTTTGATGGTGCTCCAGGTAGGTCTGGCTACTCAGATCTGGTCTTTCAAACTGGGAGGGAAGCAGCATATTTCTGGTCTCAGACACGATGGATGCAATGTTCCCTCCCAGGGTGAATTTATAATGTTACACTTCAGCCCACCAGCTACAGTCTGGGCTAGTCAAACATTTATGCTTGGAAATCACCTTTCTTTATTCTTCCTAGTGGTGTCCATATGCTGGCTCATTTATGGAAACCAAGTAAGAAACCGCTAAGAGTGGGGTACTGAGGTAGAAGTGGATCTGCCTGAACATCTCAGTGTTCATGTAATATTCACGGTCACATGAATGTGCCTTCCACAAACCTGAAACCAATGTTAAGGCATCTTCCAGTTCCAGAGCCTAAGCTGGTGAGTGGTATCTCTCTGCGTGGGATACATAAAATCTTCTTAAAAGAACTACTTTCAGCAGAGTAGTTTGATAAAAGAGTAGAATAAAAGTTAAAATGTAGAATCTTTCCCTCTATAAAGGATACGCATTAAATTGCACCTGTTTGCACAAGGCAAAGTTCGGATGCGAATGCAATCTCCACCCCGAAGAGCCCCAGGGCCCCTGCACTGACCAGGGCTGAGGGATAGAGCCCTTGAAGAAGCAGAGGGAGGACATTATAAACTGGCCCACATGGAGGGGCTCTGCTGGCATCACTCAGAGCACACGGGCAGGAGAAAGAGGAACCTGGGGCCAGACACCATGAGAGGGAGCAGCTCGGATGGGGGCACCGGGTCTGCCCTGTGGATCTTGTGTTTCACCCACCCTGAAGGGTATGGCAGGAGTAAAAAGACCCAAGGCCATAGCTGGAGCTCACCCACAGCCTACCTTGAACTTCTGTGTTCACAGAGCCTCATGGAAGGAGGTTGCTTTTGAAACCGAGGGTCTCCTTCCACACCTCTCTGTCAAGACATGGCCATCACCTGGAGCAGCTCGAGCCAGTAGCCACAAAGACCTCAAAGTTGGGGGTTTATCCTCCCTGCAATGGTAGTCTCACAGTGGTGGCCCCTCAGCCTGAGAAGACAGGTTTGTCTTATGGTCTTGGAGTGATGCGAAGGGAGGACTACCATGCATGCACAGGGAAGAAGAAGCACTCCTGTCTGCACATGGGCAACAGGTTTCCAATAGTGAGACTGCACTCTCTCTTCAGAATTGCTCTTTCTCTCTGAAAAACAGAAGACCCGCTCGTCCATATTCTCATCCCTAAAAAGCCACCAGTCCTTTAGCAGTAGCGTGATCAGCCTTGCTTCCACCATCTGGAGCAAGGCTTTGTGTGGCAGCTTTAGTGATGAGAATCTCATTGAAGTCCAAGGGCTCTTGCTTCCAAGCCACTGCACCTCTCGTGAAAGAGTCAGCAGCCTTGGCAAGATGATGCTCTTGAAATACAAGCAGGCAGCAACTACTCTGCGTGTGCATCTCTGGATCCCCTCTCTGCAGGCAGAAAAGGGAGCAAGTGTCCAGCAGCCTTTTAGCTACTGTGGTGTTGCCATTTCTAGGAAAGCCAGTACCAAAACTGTGCTGAGCAGCAGCTGCAAGCAGAACGTACCTGGCCATGCTAAGTTTTAGCCACGCGCTGGCTCTGGATGAGCTCAACCTGGAAAACAGCTTTTGGCGCAACCAGATTCCTCCTAGAAGCTGGTGCAGCTGCTGCTGCTGTAACTCGGTTGAAACTCTGTGTGTGATGCAGAGGGACTCACTGCAGGCTTGGGAGCCTCTGCCACGGCAGGAGTGATACAGGCAAGAGAGTGTGACGCTCGTTAATCTCAGTATTAATCAGAGGAAGAAGGGAATTAGGTCTGGAAAGCAGGAGCAGGCTGAATGCACTTGGAGGATGGAGGAGTCTGTTACACCTGGTTTCACCCGTGTCCTGAGCACAGTGTGAAACTTGGTTACAGCGCTGTGTGAACAGATGGGATAAGAGATAGAAGAGGATCATGTGTCCCTCCCCTTCTGTGTGGCTGAGCCACCTGCAAAGATGTGCCATCAAAAGCTTTCAGCTTCCCTTCACCCCTGCACAGAAAAGGACTAAACTGTGAGCCAGCACACAGCCACATTATCCCTAGGAGCCTCTCTAGCTCACTCAGGGGTCTACCTGTATGTGCCACCCCAACAGGAGATGCTGGTTGGGCAGGAGACCTC
>WAAB01009923.1:0-44806 GCA_013389865.1 Piaya cayana
TTCACAAAAGACTTGGTATAAAAGAAACGTTGAAATAGCACCTGTCCCGTAGCCATAGCCACCTAAAAAGGAAGAACCACAACAGATATTAACAAAACAATTAGCAGTTCCAAAGAGAAACTACTCAGAATGACTTGATAGAATCACAGAATGGTTTGGATTGGAAAGGTCCTCAAACCCCAGCCAGTCCCACCCCTGCCACGGGCAGGGACACCTCCCACTGGATCATGTTTCTCCAAGCCCCATCCAAGCTGGCCTTGAACCCCTCCAGGGATGGGGCAGCCACCCCTGCTCTGGGCAACCTGGGCCAGGTTCTCCCCACCCTCACAGGAAAACATTTCTTCATGATCTCTCATCTCAACCTCCCCTCTTTCAGCCTAAAACCTATCCCTGCACTCCTGATAAAGAGCGCCTCCCTAGCTTCCTTGTGGGCTCTCCTTCAACAGATTTATGACCCAGAGGTTTGGTTGGAAAAGACCTTTGAGATCGATTCCAGCCGTACCTGTCCACTACTAGATCAGATCCCTGAGCACCTCATCCACCTGGCTTTTAAACCCCTCCAAGGACGGGAGCTTGATCGCCTCCTTGGGCAGCTGTTCCAGTGCCCGAGAATCCTTTCAGTGAAGAAATTTTCCTGATATCTAATCTAAACCTCCCCTGGTGCAACTTGAGGCTGTTTCTCTCATTCTAACACCTATCACTTGCAAAAAGAGAGCAGGACCCACCGTGCTACAACCCCCCTTTCAGGCAGTTATAGACAGTGATAAGGTCTCCCCTCAGCCTCCTTTTCCCCAGGCTAAACAACCCCAGCACCCTCAGCTCCCTCTCATAAGTCTAGTCATCAAGTCCCGTCCCTAGACACACTCTAACCCCTCAGTGTCCGTGTAGTGAAGGGCCCCAAACTGAACACAGGATTTGAGGTGCAGCAAAGTACGGAGACTCAGTGGCTCAGAGACACTTGGAAAGTTTTACACTCAGAGAGCAGCAAAGCCAGTGCTGGAGCTCACCAGGAAACAAAACCCTTTCCAACTCAGAGGAATCCATCGAAGTTCCTCCTTCCCCAGCCCGATCCCAGCATGCCCCGCGGGAGGTGACGCAGGGAGGTGCTGACATCACCGCCCCGCGGCCTCCAAGGGCCTTCGCCCCCCAAAACCCAAACCCCAGCACCTCCAACCGCAACTGGAGCCACGACCGAAGCCAGCTTGCAGGTCCAGGCTCCAGCCTGGCAAACAAAGCCAAGGATTGATACGACAAGGGGAATGGCTTTAAACTGGGAGGGGGAAGCTCTAGACTGGACAGCAGGAAGAAATTCCTCACCATGAGGGTGGGGAGGCACTGGAGAAGGCAACTTTCACACATTCGGACTCATTTCCACCCTTGCAGCTACACTGCAATTTTGTTTTATTATCCATAAATCTGCCTTAAAGAGGCTGTTTCATATTACCCATCAATTTTAAGCTGAAAGAGAGCAGACTGAGAGGAGATCTTGGTCTCCTGATGAGGGAGTGTAGAGACAGGATGAGGGGGGCACGGTTTTACGCTAGAAGAGGGGAGATTGAGATGAGATCTTAAGAAGAAATGTTCTCCTGTGAGGGTGGGAAGGCCCTGGCCCAGTCTGCGTGGAAAAGTGGTGGCTGCCCCATCCCTGGAGGGGTTCAAGGCCAAGTTGGACGGGGCTTGGAGCCCCTGATCCAGTGGGAGGTGTCCCTGCCCAGGGCAGGGGGGGCTGGAACCGGCTTTGAGGTCCCTTCCCACCCAAACAACCCCACGCTTCTACGATCCCAGCCCCCTCGGCCGGCCGGGCCCCACCTGCGGCAGCCGCAGCAGGATGCCGGCCGCTTGGATGAGCTCACAGCCGGTGACGCGCAGCTCGGTCTCGGTGTCGGGGTCGAGGCCGCTGCTCATGGACGGCGTGAAGCGCAGCGTGTGCTCGGGCAGCAGGCAGTTCTCCAGCGTGATCAACACCCCCGAATACAACCGGTCCCCGATCAGCACCGCGCCGGGGCCCGGCACGGGCGCTGCGCTCCCTGATGAAGCCGCTCCCACCGCCGGGCCGCCGCCTCCCACCGCTCCCACAGCCGCCGCGCTACCCGGACCCGCCGCCATTTTGTGCCGTCGCCTCGCCTGGCGCCGCTCTCCCTCCTTCCCCCTCCTTACGCAGGGCCACGCCGCTTGGCCCCGCCCCCTCTTGCCGCTGATTGGCGGAGCGAGGCGAAGCGCCGGCCTCCCGTTGGTCAGCGAGCCCGTGACGTCAGACGCACGGCGTGTGCGTGCGTCACGGTGTGACGCACCCGTTGAGAATTTGAACAGGGCGGAGGGGGCGGCGCTTCCGGGCAGGGCCTGATCGCCCTTTATCCCCACAGACCGCAGCGTCGTGGGGCGGTTTGGGCTGGAAAGGACTTCTAAGCCCATCCAGTTCCACCCCCTGGCATGGGCAGGGCCTTATCCCCTTTTATCCCCACAAATCACAGCATCGTATAATAGTTTGGGTTGGAAGGGACATTAAAGGTCATCTACTTCCACCCCCTTACACCTCCTCCCACTGGATCAGGGGCTCCAAGCCCCATCCAACCTGGCCTCGAACATCTCCAGGGATGGGGCAGCCACCACTTCCAGACTGTAGAATGGTTTTATTGGAAAAGACTGGAGACAACTGAGTCCAACCACTCCTGTACACTTCAAAACCAGATCCCCGAGCAAAAAATTCCGGGAAGGAGGGTGTAGTAAGGTAGATGTTGGTTCCTCTCCCAAGGAATAAGGCATAAGACGAGAGGAAATGACCTCAAGTTGCACTAGGGAGATTTAGATTTTATATCAGGGATAAACATCTTCACTGAAAGGGCTAAAAGGCACTGACAGCTGCCCCTTGGAGGTGGTGGAGTCCCCATCCCTGAAGATACTTAAAAGACAGGCAGTGAAGTGCTCAGGGATCTAGTTTATTAGTGGACAGGTACAGTTGGACTCAATGATCGCAAAGGTCTCTTCCAACCAAACCATTCTATGACTGATTCCTTAACAGTAACCTACATCATTAACAATGGAACTTCCCCAGGCCTGGCTCACCACTGCCAATTTCCAACTCTGGTTTCTTGTTCATCACATTTCAGTTACAACAATGCAGGGGAAAAAGTCACCAAGGTGCATACTTCGCACCCTGACCCACTTCATCCTCCTTCCACAACCATTTTTTAGGGATTTTGTTCCACAGCAGTGTTTAGGCAGCCAGTTCACACCACAACTTAAAACATATCTGCAGGCTCTTTTAATATCAACAGTGGTGTACAGCACATTTTAGTTACAACAATGCAGGGGAAAAAGTCACCAAAGTGCAAGCTTCAACCCTCAACCCACCGTGTCCTCCTCCTGGAACCATTCTCAGAGGATTTTGTTCTACAGCAGCATTCAGCAATCCAATTCACTTCCCAACACAACTCCCTGCTCAAAACACATATCTGCAAACTCTTTTAATATCAACAGTGATGTACAATGCGTTTGGGTTGTAACTGGCTCAGTTGTAACAGGTTTAGGGGCAGAACTTACAATGCGGGAAAAGAAATCACCAAGGCGCAAGCTTCGCCCCCTGACGCACCCCATCCTCCTTCCAGAACCATCCTTAGGGGATCTTGTTCCACAGCAGTGGTCAGTGACCAGTTCACTTCACAATACAACTTATAACATGTCTCTGCAGACTCTTTTGGTGTCAATACTGGTGTACAATACGCGAAAATATCCCCTCTGGTTCTTTTCCGTCTCCCAGGGCAGCGAGGAAGCCTTCTTGCCTCCTTCTCTGGGCTAAGGCAGCGAGGGATTTGAATGTCTTCGGCTCATAAATAGCCAAATCAGCAATCATTTTCCTGTTCAGCTCCACCTGGGACTAAATACAAGAAAAATCGTTGATCAAGTACTTTAATTGTTAGGAACAACACTGTAAAGCTTACCAGTTATCTGAGGTCTTAAGGAAAATTATGCTTTTTCCATACTGTACAATCCTGGGACTATTAGAAACCTGTCACACACGACTCTTTGGCTGTGGATGTCTCCTTAAGCCACTAAGTAAAACTCATTTACTGAATCTCTCAAAGTCTTTCTGATAGAAACCAAGAACTGAAGAAAAATCTCTTCTTTCACCTTATTACTACGATCAGACCCCAGAGAAACAAGTTTTAATGTTACTGTTCCAGTAACAACAAATTAAAATCAACTCCCCAGCGTGTTTAAGAACAAGGGACAATGACACCAACTCTCTGCGCTGTCCATGATCACCAAAACACTAAGAGTGGAGATTTCTTAGGGCTGCTTTTGCTAATCTGAGCTTTATGTCCTTAGTACCCACAGCAGCGACAAGTGAAAAAGCATTTTACAAGTCTTGTTTTTAATATGTGCAGTAAAAGTTTTGGGGACAGAACAAAGCACAGAGCAGCACGTTCACCAGGATAAAAGGGAATCATGCATATAAGGAAGAAAAACAGGTTTAGGGCAGAACCGAGTTCCTCAAGTAAATGAAACTCCTTTCATAAGCAGAAGGCCTTTCATCACTAGAACTAGGAAGCCAGACAGAGTTAGCAGAAGTTGAGTCTGCCAGAAGGAGCTTTACAATCCCATACCCTGTGCTGTTATTCCCTGCTCAGGCTCCAGTCGAGAAGTCTCTACCATTATCGATCAAAGGAGCGGCAAGCAGAGGCTGCAGCTTCAATTCCTTTTTAAAACAGCAACAAGCAACCCTTTGATATATTCTCTCAGANTCTACTTCCACCCCCTTACACCTCCTCCCACTGGATCAGGGGCTCCAAGCCCCATCCAACCTGGCCTCGAACATCTCCAGGGATGGGGCAGCCACCACTTCCAGACTGTAGAATGGTTTTATTGGAAAAGACTGGAGACAACTGAGTCCAACCACTCCTGTACACTTCAAAACCAGATCCCCGAGCAAAAAATTCCGGGAAGGAGGGTGTAGTAAGGTAGATGTTGGTTCCTCTCCCAAGGAATAAGGCATAAGACGAGAGGAAATGACCTCAAGTTGCACTAGGGAGATTTAGATTTTATATCAGGGATAAACATCTTCACTGAAAGGGNGGTGCATACTTCGCACCCTGACCCACTTCATCCTCCTTCCACAAACATTTTTAAGGGATTTTGTTCCACGGCAGTGTTTAGGCAGCCAGTTCACACCACAACTTAAAACATATCTGCAGGCTCTTTTAATATCAACAGTGGTGTACAGCACATTTTAGTTACAACAGTGCAGGGGAAAAAGTCACCAAAGTGCAAGCTTCAACCCTCAACCCACCGTGTCCTCCTCCTGGAACCATTCTCAGAGGATTTTGTTCTACAGCAGCATTCAGCAATCCAATTCACTTCCCAACACAACTCCCTGCTCAAAACACATATCTGCAAACTCTTCTAATATCAACAGTGATGTACAATGCGTTTGGGTTGTAACTGGCTCAGTTGTAACAGGTTTAGGGGCAGAACTTACAATGCGGGAAAAGAAATCACCAAGGCGCAAGCTTCACCCCCTGACGCACCCCATCCTCCTTCCAGAACCATCCTTAGGGGATCTTTTTCCACAGCAGTGGTCAGTAACCAGTTCACTTCACAATACAACTTATAACACATCTCTGCAGACTCTTTTGGTATCAATACTGGTGTACAATACGTGAAAATATCCCCTCTGGTTCTTTTCCGTCTCCCAGGGCAGCAAGGAAGCCTTCTTGCCTCCTTCTCTGGGCTAAGGCAGCGAGGGATTTGAATGTCTTCGGCTCATAAATAGCCAAATCAGCAATCATTTTCCTGTTCAGCTCCACCTGGGACTAAATACAAGAAAAATCGTTGATCAAGTACTTTAATTGTTAGGAACAACACTGTAAAGCTTACCAGTTATCTGAGGTCTTAAGGAAAATTATGCTTTTTCCATACTGTACAATCCTGGGACTATTAGAAACCTGTCACACACGACTCTTTGGCTGTGGATGTCTCCTTAAGCCACTAAGTAAAACTCATTTACTGAATCTCTCAAAGTCTTTCTGATAGAAACCAAGAACTGAAGAAAAATCTCTTCTTTCACCTTATTACTACGATCAGACCCCAGAGAAACAAGTTTTAATGTTACTGTTCCAGTAACAACAAATTAAAATCAACTCCCCAGCGTGTTTAAGAACAAGGGACAATGACACCAACTCTCTGCGCTGTCCATGATCACCAAAACACTAAGAGTGGAGATTTCTTAGGGCTGCTTTTGCTAATCTGAGCTTTATGTCCTTAGTACCCACAGCAGCGACAAGTGAAAAAGCATTTTACAAGTCTTGTTTTTAATATGTGCAGTAAAAGTTTTGGGGACAGAACAAAGCACAGAGCAGCACGTTCACCAGGATAAAAGCGAATCATGCATATAAGGAAGAAAAACAGGTTTAGGGCAGAACCGAGCTCCTCAAGTAAATGAAACTCCTTTCATAAGCAGAAGGCCTTTCATCACTAGAACTAGGAAGCCAGACAGAGTTAGCAGAAGTTGAGTCTGCCAGAAGGAGCTTTACAATCTCATGCCCTGTGCTGTTATTCCCTGCTCAGGCTCCAGTCGAGAAGTCTCTACCATTATCGATCAAAGGAGCGGCAAGCAGAGGCTGCAGCTTCAATTCCTTTTTAAAACAGCAACAAGCAACCCTTTGATATATTCTCTCAGACTACGTCTACTTGAAAGATTTCAGACTTTAAGAAATTAATCTGCCTGGCACTTCAGAAGAACTCTACTAGACACCATCTCCAATTTGCTGTTTTGAAGCAACGATTGTCAAGCACCATCCTTACCTTAACCAGATTGCTGATGAAAGCTGGGTATTTCAAACCATGTTCAAGACAGGCTGCTTCAATCCTAGTGATCCACAGCTAGAAGTGTAAAAATTTACATTTTGCATGAGTAAATACTTTAAATGAAAACTTTTTGTCATGCTGATCCACTCACACTTAGTAAAAATAACAACTTCAGACCTACAGTCTTCTCAGTGCAACACAGACACGCATGAACTTCAGAAAGCGAGCTTCTTCAGACTGCAGAGGGACTACATTTACATTAAATTCACATTTTTCACCCATTGGTAAAAGATTTTGAGAGACAACCACTCCCCCAGTAAGGAAAACAGCTGTTTCAGTTTATCTCTTCTCCCATTTTAATGGTTGCATCTATCAAGTTGCTCCTTACCGCTCTGAGGAATCTCTTCTTCTCCCTTCTGGCTTTTGTAGACCTCACAAAAGCTCTCCGAACGCTTCGGACAGCCAGCTTATAGCAGCGGTTCTTCCTTCCACGGAAATGCTGGAATGAAAACAAGACGTTCTCGTTCAGTTATCTCTAAGGCTGTTAAACGCTTTGGTAATATTAATTTACACTCGTTTGCATTTCACAACCAGGATCACAAATACTTCACAAATATCAGCTGTGCCTTCAGGTAGCACATAATGAAAATATTTCCTTGTTTTACAGCATGGGAAACCTGAAGCTGAAAAGTTGGAGCAGGCTGAAAAATTTCACTCCGGCAGGAGGGAGCCAGCACCAGACCTCATTCTAGGCTGTGATTCCAGGGAGAAGGCAACCAGGAAAATCATCTTCAGTGCTCTCAGCCAACCCCTGAACTCACGGGTCTGTTCTTGTCCTTGCCCTACCTGCTCAGTTTTCATAGAATCAGAGAGTGGTGGTTTGAGTTGGAAGGAACCTGAAAGCCCATCCAGTTCCACCCCCTGGCCTGGGCAGGGACACCTCCCACTGGATCAGGGGCTCCAAGCCCCATCCAACCTGGCCTTGAACCCCTCCAGGGATGGGGCAGCTATAACTTCTCAGGCTCCCATCCTCACAGGAAAACGCTTCTTTGTAAGTTCTCATCTCAACCTCACCTCTTTCAGCATATTTTTGGTCAATACAAACACAAAGATGGGACGGGAGCCTCTGATATGCCAAACACATCGCAGTTGCCCAGACAGAAAGCAGAATGAATGAGGTTTAGTGGAGCTGCCACTGCCACCCACCCAGCCTGAAGCTGCAAGCAGCAGCCAGTGCTGCACGCTGGATAAATAACTGGTGCTGCTGGCAGCTGAGGCCCTGCAAGAGCAAGGTACCTTCGCTTCAACACTTCCCATCTCTATACTACAGCAACACGTGCTGCTGCCCAGTCTGCCAGCAGCCTGCCCTCAAAAATGGTTCTTCCCAAGCCTCAGTACAACAGCGCGAGCTTGAATTGAAACCATATTCCAACGCAGCCTTTTTCACCTTTCAAAATGCACTTGCAAAATAAGATTAAAGTCTATTTTCCAGCTCCTTTTCTCAGTTTAAAAAAGGTAGAGCAAGCCCACCAAAAGCAAGAACAAGCCCTTGAAGCTGGGACGTGCCGGGAAGGGGATGCTCGAGGTTGGGACATGGCACTGGGACCAGCTCCCCAGGGAGGTCACGGCTCCGTGGAATGAGCTGGGGCTGCTGGGGCAGGAGAGGCTGAGGCTCCTGGAACTGGGGCTGCTGGGGCAGGAGAGGCTGGGGCAAGGGCTGCTGCTTGAGCTCCTGGAGCTGAGGTAGGAGAGGCTAGGGCAGGAGAGGCTGCTCCTGCTGGAGCTCCTGGAGCTGGGGCTGCTGGGGTAGGAGAGGCTGGGGTAGGAGAGGCTAGGGCAGGGGCTGGAGCTGCTGCTGGAGCTCCTGGAGCCGGGGCAGGGGCTGAAGCTGCTGCAGCTGGATCTCATGGAGCCGAGGCAGGGGCTGCTGGCGCTCCTGGAGCCGGGGCCGCTGCAGGCCACTCACCCGTGCATACTTGAGCACCTCCTGCTTCCTCCAGAAGCGGTCGGTGAGGCGGCTGCGGAGCCAGCACGCGGCGCTCAGCAGAACCATCGCGGCTGCCGCCCGCCCTCCCTCCGCCTTCCGGGGCGGCCCCGGATCCCGGCCCCGCCGCCCAACCCGCCTCTGGATCCGGGTCCCGGCCTCCCTTCAATCCGCCTCTGGATCCGGGTCCGGGCCCCGCCGCCCAACCCGCCTCAGGATCTGGATCCCGACCCCCCCTCAACCCGCCTCTGGATGCGGGCCCCGGCCCCCTCCCCTCAACCCTCCTCTGGGTCCGGGTCCGGGCCCCGCCGCCCTCCGCCCGGGGCTGGGGGAGCCCTGGAGGTCACCGAGAAGCGGTGCCTGCTGCCCAAGTCTTTGCCTCCTTGCATTTTCCTTCCCGGCTCCTTCAAGGGCACCCGAGTTCAAGCTCAAGAACAGATCTTGTGAGGAGCAGTTAGGGTTGTTCAGTCTGGAGAAAAGGAGGCTGAGGGGAGGCCTCGGCACTGTAGCCCCTTCAGGTACTGGAAGGTCACTCTAAGGTCTCCCTGGAGCCTTCTCCAGGCTGAACAACCCGAATTCAGCCTGTCCTCATACAGAAGAAGCTCCAGCCCCCAGATAATCCTTGTAGCCTCCTCTGGACCCATTCCAACAGCTCCATCTCCTTCTCTTTTTGAGGGTTCCAGAACCTCCAGGTGAGGTCTCACAAGAGAGGAACAGAGGGGTAGAATCTCCTCCTTCACTTCCTCACTCACAGCTGGTTTCCCCAATAGATCCCTGAGCAAAAAAATGCCTGGAGGTAGGTTGTAGTGAGGCAGGTGTAGGTTTCTCCCCCAAGGAACAGGGCGTAGGATGAGAGGAAATGGCCTCAAGTTGCACTAGGGGGGATTTAGATTGTATATCAGGGATAAATCTCTTCACTGAAAGGGTTAACGGGCACTGGCAGAGCTGCCCTGGGGAGGTGGTGGCGTCCCCATCCCTGGAGGGGTTTAAAAGATTGGTAGATCATAGAACAGATTTTGAAAGGGACCTTAAAACCCATCCAGTTCCACCTGCTGCCGTGTGCAGGGACACCTCCCACTGGATCAGGGGCTCCAAGCCCCATCCAACCTGGCCTTGAACATCTCCAGGCATGGGGCAGCCACCCCTGCTCCGGGAAACCTGTTCCAGGGCCTCCCCACCCTCATAGTGAAGAAATTCCTCCTTCTGTCTAACCTAAATCTGCCCCTCTCCGGTTTATACCCATTGCCTCCAGTCCTGTCACTACATGATGAAAAGCTTAGGGATCTGCTTTAATAGTGGACAGGAACAACTGGACTTGGTGATCTCAAAAAGGTCTTTTCCAACCAAGTGATTCTATGATTCGTTATCCAACAGACCCTTGGGTGTGGATCAANAGTTGGAAGGAACCTGAAAGCCCATCCAGTTCCACCCCCTGGCCTGGGCAGGGACACCTCCCACTGGATCAGGGGCTCCAAGCCCCATCCAACCTGGCCTTGAACCCCTCCAGAGACGGGGCAGCTACAACTTCTCAGGCTCCCACCCTCACAGGAAAACGCTTCTTTGTAAGTTCTCGTCTCAACCTCACCTCTTTCAGCATTTTTTGGTCAATACAAACACAAAGATGGGACAGGAGCCTCTGACATGCCAAACACATCGCAGTTGCCCAGACAGAAAGCAGAATGAATGAGGTTTAGTGGAGCTGCCACTGCCACCCACCCAGCCTGAAGCTGCAAGCAGCAGCCAGTGCTGCACGCTGGATAAATAACTGGTGCTGCTGGCAGCTGAGGCCCTGCAAGAGCAAGGTACCTTCGCTTCAACACTTCCCATCTCTATATTACAGCAACACGTGCTGCTGCCCAGTCTGCCAGCAGCCTGCCCTCAAAAATGGTTCTTCCCAAGCCTCAGTACAACAGCGCGAGCTTGAATTGAAACCATATTCCAACGCAGCCTTTTTCACCTTTCAAAATACGCTTGCAAAGCAAGGGTAAAGTCTATTTTCCAGCTCCTTTGCTCAGTCTAAAAAGGCAGAGCAAGCCCACCAAAAGCAAGAACAAGCCCTAGAGGCTGGGACGTGCCGGAAAGGGGATGCTCGAGGTTGGGACATGGCACTGGGACCAGCTCCCCCGGAGGTCATGGCTCCGTGGAATGAGCTGGGGCTGCTGGGGCAGGAGCGGCTGAGGCTGCTGGGGCAGGAGAGGCTGGGGCAGGGTCTGGAGCTGTTGCTGGAGCTCCTCGGGCCGGGGCAGGGGCTGGAGCTGCTGCTGGAGCTCCTGGGGCCAGGGCAGGGGCTGCTGGAGCGGTTAGAGCTCGGTCAGGGGCTACTGCTGGAGCTCCTGGAGCCGGGGNCACGCTTGCAAAGCAAGGGTAAAGTCTATTTTCCAGCTCCTTTTCTCAGTTTAAAAAAGGTAGAGCAAGCCCACCAAAAGCAAGAACAAGCCCTTGAAGCTGGGACGTGCCGGGAAGGGGATGCTCGAGGTTGGGACATGGCACTGGGACCAGCTCCCCCGGAGGTCATGGCTCCGTGGAATGAGCTGGGGCTGCTGGGGCAGGAGCGGCTGAGGCTGCTGGGGCAGGAGAGGCTGGGGCAGGGTCTGGAGCTGTTGCTGGAGCTCCTCGGGCCGGGGCAGGGGCTGGAGCTGCTGCTGGAGCTCCTGGGGCCAGGGCAGGGGCTGCTGGAGCGGTTAGAGCTCGGTCAGGGGCTACTGCTGGAGCTCCTGGAGCCGGGGCAGGGGCTGAAGTTGCTGCAGCTGGATCTCATGGAGCCGGGGTAGGGGCTGCTGGAGCTCCTGGAGCCGGGGCAGGGGCTGCTGCTGGAGCCGGGGCCGCTGCAGGCCACTCACCCGTGCATACTTGAGCACCTCCTGCTTCCTCCAGAAGCGGTCGGTGAGGCGGCTGCGGAGCCAGCACGCGGCGCTCAGCAGAACCATCGCGGCTGCCGCCCGCCCTCCCTCCGCCTTCCGGGGCGGCCCCGGATCCCGGCCCCGCCGCCCAACCCGCCTCTGGATCCGGGTCTGGGCCTCCTCCAACCCGTCTCAGGATCTGAATCCCGGCCCCGCCGCCCAACCCGCCTCTGGATCCGGGTCCCGGCCTCCCTTCAATCCGCCTCTGGATCCGGGTCCGGGCCCCGCCGCCCAACCCGCCTCAGGATCTGGATCCCGACCCCCCCTCAACCCGCCTCTGGATGCGGGCCCCGGCCCCCTCCCCTCAACCCTCCTCTGGGTCCGGGTCCGGGCCCCGCCGCCCTCCGCCCGGGGCTGGGGGAGCCCTGGAGGTCACCGAGAAGCGGTGCCTGCTGCCCAAGTCTTTGCCTCCTTGCATTTTCCTTCCCGGCTCCTTCAAGGGCACCCGAGTTCAAGCTCAAGAACAGATCTTGTGAGGAGCAGTTAGGGTTGTTCAGTCTGGAGAAAAGGAGGCTGAGGGGAGGCCTCGGCACTGTAGCCCCTTCAGGTACTGGAAGGTCACTCTAAGGTCTCCCTGGAGCCTTCTCCAGGCTGAACAACCCGAATTCAGCCTGTCCTCATACAGAAGAAGCTCCAGCCCCCAGATAATCCTTGTAGCCTCCTCTGGACCCATTCCAACAGCTCCATCTCCTTCTCTTTTTGAGGGTTCCAGAACCTCCAGGTGAGGTCTCACAAGAGAGGAACAGAGGGGTAGAATCTCCTCCTTCACTTCCTCACTCACGGCTGGTTTTCCCAGTAGATCCCTGAGCAAAAAATGCCTGGAGGTAGGTTGTAGTGAGGCAGGTGTAGGTTTCTCCCCCAAGGAACAGGGCGTAGGATGAGAGGAAATGGCCTCAAGTTGCACTAGGGGGGATTTAGATTGTATATCAGGGATAAATCTCTTCACTGAAAGGGTTAACGGGCACTGGCAGAGCTGCCCTGGGGAGGTGGTGGCGTCCCCATCCCTGGAGGGGTTTAAAAGATTGGTAGATCATAGAACAGATTTTGAAAGGGACCTTAAAACCCATCCAGTTCCACCTGCTGCCGTGTGCAGGGACACCTCCCACTGGATCAGGGGCTCCAAGCCCCATCCAACCTGGCCTTGAACATCTCCAGGCATGGGGCAGCCACCCCTGCTCCGGGAAACCTGTTCCAGGGCCTCCCCACCCTCATAGTGAAGAAATTCCTCCTTCTGTCTAACCTAAATCTGCCCCTCTCCGGTTTATACCCATTGCCTCCAGTCCTGTCACTACATGATGAAAAGCTTAGGGATCTGCTTTAATAGTGGACAGGAACAACTGGACTTGGTGATCTCAAAAAGGTCTTTTCCAACCAAGTGATTCTATGATTCGTTATCCAACAGACCCTTGGGTGTGGATCAAAGGGGCCAGACCTGCACCTCACTACAGGAGCGTGGACTCAGAGTTGTTTGTGTTGGAAAAGATCTTTAAAATCATCAGTGCCAACTCCACCGCCAGACTGTGTCTGTAAGCACCACATCTCGATGTTGTTTAAACCTCTCCAGGGATGGAGAGTCCACTACTGCCCTGGGCGGATGGTGCCAGTGCTTCATCGCTCTTTCAGTAAAGAAATATTTCCTAATGTCCAATCTAATCCTCCTCTGGCACAGCTTGAGGCCGTTCCCTCTTGTCCTATCACTTGTCACTTGGGAGAGGAGACCAGCACCCGCTTTGCTAGCAGTGCTCAAACTAGCAGTGCTAAAGCAGTATGAAAAGTGGTGTTTTCAGTGCCTGGAAGAATTCCACTGCATGTTGTACAGGATCCTTCTGTGTGAAGGATAAAATGAAAATTTATGAACTGTAGCAAACCACAAGATGGTGCTGTCATTATGGACAGTGGAAATATTACTTCTTGGCAATGAATTTATCTGTTTATCTTTAATCATTACCCGTTTCAGCATCTCAAAGCAATGATGCTCCTGTTAAAAATTGCTCCATATCTTGCGGTAGCATCGAGACATCTTTCCCACTTAGGGGCATGTGCTCATTAAGGATGTGAAATTACGCACAATTAGAGGCTTGAGGAATCTTTTCTTACTCTTGCTGGGGTTTGTCTGACGTGAAGTTCGCTTGGCGATTAGAAGAATCGTTAGAATGTGTGGTTTCTTCCAAAGGAAAATAAAATTTAAAGAACAAAACAGATTAAAAATGCATTTTTATTAAAACAAAAGAACTTGGGAAACTAGGTTTAGCAAATCTTTTTAGAATTTATGGCACTTCTATGACTGCTTAAGCAGCTTTGGTTTGTACAAATAGTAAAAGCCCTTTGTCTTTACAAAGGAATAAGATTGACACAAGGACAATAATTGAGGTAATGGGCTGCGCTCTGTCAGAACAGGTACTTATCCAAGCTCCTCGGGTGTTTATCAGAGCCATCGCTGGCTCCTACAGGTCTGTCTGAGTCCTTTGATAAACCATCTTAGCTTTAATTCTGCGGTGATATTGCTACAGCTGGTCAGCAAATAAATAAGACAGATAAAGATACCAAAACACACGGCAACAGCCAGGGGACGGGCTCCCAAAATGTGCAATATTTAACAAAAGCATTTAATGAAGGCAAGCTACCACTTAGCTGTATTATAAAATCACTTTTCTGAACCTCATTTTTCTGAAAGAAATAGCATCAAGTGGCACACAGGACTCCTGGCTTCTTTCCCTGCCTTGTGCCAAGACCTGAGCTACCTGTTTCTTCTAGAGTTAAGGAAGTTTTCTCCCCGCTACGATAATGCATCTATAGATTCCTCTAAAAGGCTACACAAATAGGTAGCTATCACTGGAATTATTAAATAATATTCAACATACGAGGCAGGTGAAATAATTGATAACTGCTGTGCCTTCCCTGCCAAGGATATCAGCATGTTCTGCAAACAACAACAGTGACGACTGCAGAGAACAAAGGATTTGAGAGGCAAATAGTGATTATTATCAATTTCTCTACGTTTTTTTAATCTAGAGAGAAATCGCAGCAAATGAATCAGAGGCAGAATAATTACAGTTGAAAAGGGACCGTCTTGACCTGGGAGCGTATGGTTTGAGGGTGGCTCTTGGGATGCTGTGTGCTGAATCACTTCAGAGGGGAGACAGATGTAAAGGATTGGCTAGCACAGAGAGCAGCTTCACAATCTAGTCTGTAAACAGCAGCGTTGCAAAGCTCCGCGAGCCAGCTGGGAAGGGAAGACACTCCTTGTATTTGAGTGCCTGTGACTGCAGGCAGCTGAGAGCACTGAAACCACGCTCTGCTCCAGTGTTTACTTCCAGCTGTGCAAGGTGTGAGCAAGGAATCCAGCAAGGCAGAGAGTGGAGCAACAGCTGCTTTTCATTGTTTTCCCCACTTGCTTTGTTTGGATGAGAGTGGAGCAGGAATGTTTATCTGAGGACAGGGCGAAGAGTGTGGAAACGTGATTTGAACTCAAGGAAAAGTGCCTAAGCCTGATATTCTTAGCGAACAGCAGTGCTTAAAGGTGGAGGAGGATACCAAAGCTCTCTGGAACTGAGCAGCCCATCAAAGCTGAGGCAGCCGCTGTTTGGGACCTCTTGGCATCGAGATCCTAGGAAGAGCAACAACAAAATCACAAGTTCTATGGACTCAAAGGCAAAATAATAACTGTTGTCAAACTTCCAGCAGCCACATCTGCTTTAAAACTGAGGTTGGGACACTGCTGGGAGGCATTTTGAAAGGAAACAACCTGTGCTGGCCAGGCCCTGGGGAGCAGGTGGCTGAAAGAAGGCTTTCCTTCCTTGCTCCATTATGATCTCTAATTAAACATTCTTGTTTGTGTGTGGAAGAGGCAGGAAAAACCCCTGCAAATTACAGGTCTGTTGGCAGGAGCAAAGAAACCATTTTGGATAAGAGCGTAAGTTGATTAGCAACCTTCTAGAAGAATGTCTGCCCAGGACACTGAGGATTTTGGAGCTGAAAACCTCTCGGAGAAGTCTCGGATGATTCCTGGCCTCCCACCGTACGACATGGATGACCAGCTCCTTCCCAGGGAGCCACGGAGTACCTGGTGCTGCTTGGCGTGGACCCTGGCGGTGCTCCTGATGAACGCCTTGGTCTTTCTCATTAATTTGCTCCTGTTGTTCGTCATCTTCACCGTTGTGCTGCTTCCTACCATCGTGGTGGTTTACTTTGGCTTCCAGTGCCACTCTCAGGTAAGCAAACCTCGCTCCGTTTAGCATCTAACAGCCACCCCTGTGGCAGGACCATCCACAAGGGGTGTGTGTACAGGCAAGGCCTTTTCACAAGGTGTTTGTATCTGTACAGGGATTTTTCAGGGGGGTATAGGCTGAGCTGACAAGAACAGGTTGATGGCGGCTCGTGCTGGAGTGCTGGCTCTTGGCTGTACAAGGGAGCGAGCTCGCTGCTTGGTGACACAGCAGGGCTGGCATGTGCGTGAGTCTTTGTGGTTTCTGGACTAATTGTCTTCAAGTAGTTGGCTGCTCCCTGCGCGTTGTGTCAAGAGGTTGGACGCGAAGGCTCTCGGAGAGGCAGAAGGGTCACAGGAGCTGCCCAGCCCCTCGTGGACTGCGTGGGACTCCTTGCCCTCCACGCTTTTTTGTGCCTGTTTAAGTGTAAAATGATCAGAGAGAAACCTACAGCGTTTCACAATGAGCTCCCAGGAGGTGCCAGTCTTGCGGGCACATCTGAATGCCGGCAGGAATGAACCAGATGCATTTTTTACCCCTCCCTTCTTCCACTATTGTGGGAAATCGCAGCTTGATTGGGCAATAAAGTTGGATTCACACAAGTCCCATGTGGGCTCTGACAGTGGGTTGTTAATTCCCATTTAAATAAGCCCTCTATGGCGTTTATCCTGGTTGTGCTATTACTAGTTGTCCTGCAGAACGAGGAAACTCTATCAGAATATACAACCCCTTTCTTATCTCAATCCAGTCCAGCATCCAGATGTGTTCCCAAGCACCTTGTACCATTTCTCCCATCCACAAATGAGCCTGTGTGGTCAGTAAGGGTTCTGGCTCGGGGTGTGTCCCTTCCAGTTAGTTGCTGCACTCTGGATTTCATTACCTATGAATTTCTTCCTAGTAAAAATTACTTATAGAAGTAAACACATGGATGTGAAAAAGCTGTTCTGTTTACCTCGCAGGCAGGAACTCTTGGTCCAGCTCAGTGACTTCTCTTAAATTCCAAGAGCTCTTCTACTTCCTACCTTGTGGAGAGAAAAAAATGGCATCAGATATTCTTCCCTCACTGAGCAATCCCTCTTTTCCATAGCCTGTAGCTGTGTTTATGCTTCTTTCTCTGTTCCTGAGTCAGGTCACTGGGATGGCTGTGGAAGCCAGTGCTGACCTTTGGGCTTCTGCCTTGCAAGCTCTTCATCTGAAATAGGTAACGCTGAGGGGTTTTAACATTCCTGTAGGGAGAATTGGCTCAAAATACAGATGCTGTTGGTCTCCCTATTCCACAGAATCTGAAGTAAAGGGAGTAGGATTTGAATCTTCTCAAACTGCTGCATTTACCTGAGAAATATTAAAAGAAGAAAGTTTTCTCCCTTCCTTTGAATGAAATCTTTGCCTCTTATCTAGTCACCCAAGTCCTCGGGGCTTCTGTCTGGGCGAGCATGGTGGGAAAGAAACTAGCCACGTGGCAGCAGTCAGCCTTGGCCAGTTAAACCCAGTAAGGCTCTGCTGAATTCTATGGAGCTGAGCATGGACAGAAGTGTGAAGGTCTTGCTCTGAAGCGAAAGGAGATACGCTCTCTCTGCCTGGTGGGAGCATAAAATCGCATTTCCCAGAAGTGTTGTCTGCTACCCCGCTCTGGGCCTCTTTGGCAGCACTTTTAGTGCCTGGTGATGTTTCTCTGAGAAGCTGTGCATGTGTGGTAAAGGTTCTCATTCTGGAGGTGGATTTCAGTCGCTCTCTTGAGTCCTCTAAATCCTGGGACGCAACAGCATGCTAGATCTACTGCTCGGCTGCGAGCGTTTATAGCTTTGCCTGGTGGATGCACTGTAATTTCCCAATAAAACCATCGCATTGTGTTATTCAGCTGACATCCCAGCCACACAAGTTCTCACCCCACACCTCCCTGTCTCAGAGCTCCCTGACGAGGGGACTGTGCTGTTATTGTTTTCCCAGATGCATTTGCTGGGTCTGAGAAGTTTGGCTTTGGTTATTATCGCCCTGAAATGATGGCAACTCATAGCTGCTGTTATTGCAAAGCTTCTCCTGGTCCTGCAAACCAATGAGCGAGGAGACATCTATCACTGAAATTGCTTTGTACAACAGGGCAGACATGAGTGCAGCTGCCGGTTGAAGTGAAGCATAATTCACGGAGAAATCACGTACCTCTGGGCCAGATAATTCCCCCCGNATGGAGCTGAGCATGGACAGAAGTGTGAAGGTCTTGCTCTGAAGCGAAAGGAGATACGCTCTCTCTGCCTGGTGGGAGCATAAAATCGCATTTCCCAGAAGTGTTGTCTGCTACCCCGCTCTGGGCCTCTTTGGCAGCACTTTTAGTGCCTGGTGATGTTTCTCTGAGAAGCTGTGCATGTGTGGTAAAGGTTCTCATTCTGGAGGTGGATTTCAGTCGCTCTCTTGAGTCCTCTAAATCCTGGGACGCAACAGCATGCTAGATCTACTGCTCGGCTGCGAGCGTTTATAGCTCTGCCTGGTGGATGCACTGTAATTTCCCAATAAAACCATCGCATTGTGTTATTCAGCTGACATCCCAGCCACACAAGTTCTCACCCCACACCTCCCTGTCTCAAAGCTCCCTGGCGAAAGGACTGTGCTGTTATTGTTTTCCCAGATGCATTTGCTGGGTCTGAGAAGTTTGGCTTTGGTTATTATCGCCCTGAAATGATGGCAACTCATAGCTGCTGTTATTGCAAAGCTTCTCCTGGTCCTGCAAACCAATGAGCGAGGAGACATCTATCACTGAAATTGCTTTGTACAACAGGGCAGACATGAGTGCAGCTGCCGGTTGAAGTGAAGCATAATTCACGGAGAAATCACGTACCTCTGGGCCAGATAATTCCCCCCGTGGCTGTGACACCTTCTGGAAAGGTCTCACTATGGGATGCAAATGTGTGTGATGCTCAACAGGGCAAATCAGGAGGCTCTGGGGGAGCAAAAGGGGCTCAGAGGGGTCCTGAACTACCTGAATAGTCGTGCAACCCTTCACTGTGGGTTGCGACACTTTCCTTTCACAGTTCATGGCTGTTGGGATTTTTGCAATCAAAAGGGCAGGCGTGTAGAATGGCTTTTCTTTTAGTGCAGAGTAAATCTTCGCAAGAAATAATCAACTCTCTTTGGGAGAAACTGCAGCGTGGGCCATTGTCTTGGTAAGACGGCTGCTCTGTCTCCACAGATGCTGCGTGCATGTAGATTCTGTAAGACATTAGGCTTTTTAGGGTAGGTTTAAGTTGGAACTGGAGGATCTTTTAGGTCCCTCCAGCCCAACCCATTCTATAATTCTATGATATTGTCTGTAAAGCCCTTAAATCAATGTTTCCGATGATTTGAAACTAGTCCTTGAAAGATGTAATGAGGATTTCAGATTGGACCCAAAGGGGAAAAAAGGCTGAGGGCTGCCTCCTGGAATGACTTCACTTGGCTCGATCCTCACCTTGGAAAACCTCGAGTTCTCTTTGCACACACAGCGCTCTCCAGCTGAAAGCTTTGAGGAGATGCAAAAGTTTTTTTGAGTACAACCGAGTACCTCAGAACTGAAAGCAAGCGCGTTGCTGTTAGCTACAGAGAGTCTTTTAGGACAGGCTTTAATAGGCAGAGAGAGGGATTGCGGCAGTACGGCTTGACGAGGGCAGCCCTTTGTCTCTGGGCTACTGCTTTTCAATGCCTTCCTAGTGGCAGAGGCTGGTTTCTGCAGCACGGATCCATTAGATGGACATTTTTTAGCATGATGGGTTGTGTTGCTTGTACTGCTGAGAGCATATGGATAAAAGGAAAAGAAGCTAAGGGACGTGTGGTTTGCCTGTAGCGTTTGCTAATGCAGAGCAGCCGAGGGCTTGACTCAAATCTCCTGCTGCCAGGATGAAAGGAGGGCTTTAAACACCACTCAGCAAGCAGCAGTTAGTTGTGCTGGATGCTTTTTCACCCTGGGGTGAATGGGTTTTCCAGAGATGTTAGGAGGTAGGAATGAGTACAGGGTGTACACAGAGGACAGAACACGAAGGGGTCTCTTCCAGGGCAGGAGGCTGGAGAGCCCCCAGCCAGCAGGTGGCCGTGGAGTGACCAACCTCTGTGACACAGAATCTAATATCTTGCTGTATTTTATTTACTTTGTTATATTTTCCAATGTGTTTTGCCCATCAATGTAGCAGCAGGAGGCCTTTTTATTTGGTTTCTGCCTACCAAACGCTAAGCTGTGCTTTTCTGATGACTTCGTAAAGACCGACGCTTCCTTCTTCAGGACTGGTGTGCAGCGTCTTGTCTCACAGCAGTGCTGGAATAATTGAAAACCTGATTAAAGTGTGTTGCCAGTCACATAGTGTAGCCTGAAGATTACTGAACTCAGCTTGGAGAGGAGAAAGTGTGTCTTTCTGTGAAAGCACTAGAAACTCAAGGGTAATTGGTCACCACTCATGTCCACCACTAGTGACAAGCTCTGTTTTGCTTTTCCCACAGGTGCTGCACTCCTCTGCCCGCTACTGCAAAAGCATCTTGGATGACAACAGCTCTTCTGCCCTCATTATCCTTGGCTTCATCATCATGTCCCCTCTCATTGTGGTGGCCATGGCGACCTACTGCAGCCTGGCGAGGCGTCTCCGGCTCTTCATGTGCTTCCAGCCGTACAGCAGGGCTGTGTACAAGGGGGTGAAGTGGCGCTGGTACGAGGAGGGAGGCCTTTGCGGCTGCGCCAAGGGGTGGAACACTCAAGTCAAGGCTTGGGTATGAGTTGGCAGCACCAGGGGCCCTGCCCTAGGCGGCTCCCTCTTCTCCTGGCCATTCCTCACCCCCCATCACCTCCCAGAATCATCATCCTGAGGCCTCTGCAGATGAAGGCTGTGTGGTACCTGGATGTGAGAGGAAGGGAAAGCTGTTAATGAGCCACCTCCTATGCCTTTCACTGGAAGTGGGTAGGATTCTGCTCACCGTGACGGAAAAAAGACACAAGTCCTTGATAGCAAAGACAATACTCAGCCCTGAGAAGAACAGGGACTCCTCCCAGTCAGAACACAGCACTGTCTCCGGTCTTGACAGCATGTTCCACCTCTCATGGGACATAGAGGACGTGTATAGAGTGAAGCAGCGGTAGGAGTGGCTGCTGATTTTGCTCTCTGCCTCTGAGAGCTCTTTGGAAAAGGCAGCCCTTGCTGAAGCGTCCAGCCAAGAGGAAGCAGCCATGACTTTCCAAAGTGTGGGGCGAATGATGTTTCTAATCTCTTGCAAAGCTGTCTGCAGGTCGCTGCCTCTGTAATGTTTGGGATCCACCACTTTCCTGCACATCAGATATCCTTCCCTCACTGAGCAATCCCTCTTTTCCGTAGTCTGTAGCCGTGCTTGTGCTTCTTTCTCTGTTCCTGAGTCAGGTCACTGGGATGGCTGTGGAAGCCAGTGCTGACCTTTGGGTTTCTGCCCTGCAAGCTCTTCATCTGAAATAGGTAACGCTGAGGGTTATTAACCAGCAAACAGCTCCTTGTCATTTCTGCTGTGGTCAGGTGGTTTTGGCTGGGGATTCAGGCTGGATTTTAGGATTCCTGGCACGAGGAGCTGAAGACTTGTGGTGGCTACTGAGCGCTACAATTTCTCCCAGGTCTGGGCTAAGAACTTATGCCTGCAAAGGGCAGCATGTAATGCTTTGTTGTCTGAGGGTCACAGATATTGAGATTTAGGGTGAGTGCTGCAGTTTAAGAGAGGAGAACTGGAAAGGATCAAACCGACTGCTGGATGCTGTGGATCCCTCTGTGCTCCAGTCAGGCTGGCTATCGGGAGGACCTTGGAGCTGTTTCAGCGCCAGCGCTGCGTTGTATTCTCTGTGTAAAACCAGAACTGAACAGGCCACAGAGGCTGAAAACACAAATACGGCAGCAAAATGGTGTCTGGGGATCTTGCTGTGCTGAATGGGGTCTGTAATGCCCAGAGTGATGTGCGGGGCAACTGCTCCTGGGAGAGGGGCTGCGTGTCTGAAACCTGCCGAGGGGGAACCCACCCTGAATTCCCTCCTGTGCTTCTGCAGAATCCCCTCAGGGCTTGAACTGATGCTTAGCCAAGTCACCTGGATCCTCCTCTTGATTTCGGTGATCTCCGAAGTGATACCGCAGACTCCTCTGTCGTATGGCACGCCGTAAATCACAACTGAGTGAAAAGTACAGTGTGTGTGAGAAGGGTTAGACTCGATCTTAAAAGTCTTTTCTGACCTGAACGATCCTGTGATTCTGTACGGCAGGTAGGGAAAAGCTTGGCGCATGATTCTGTTCTTCAGATTCGCTGTGGGTGTCTGTAATGTTCAGTTAGTGGGGTCTGTGTGCTACTGATCACTGTGAGCTCTGTGTTGCCGCTGGCTCTTGCTCCCCTGTCTCTCAAATATAACCTTTTTATGGTGATGTACGAATAAAGATCATGCCATAGCTCCACCGAGGGAGTTTCTATTCTGTCTCCATTGGCCACATCAGAAACAGCCATATGGTGCCCGTTGTCCCACAGTACGTGTCACTGTAAATTAAAATGTAATTTCTGCTTGCTTCGAGGATCGATTTTTTTCAGTCTACGTAGCCCTCAGAGCCATAGTCCCTCTCAGAGAAACAACCAGTGGTGGCCGTGGGTGAAAGAGAACAGAATTGCCAGCAAACACCTCATTCATGGACAGAGGGACACTCAGTCCTGCCACCAACCCAGACAAGAGCAACCCGGGGGCAGCTGGAGGTAAGCACGGCCCTGTTGCTTGGCCCTTCTTTTGAGACACGAGAGCTGTTGGCTCGATGTTTTGCAGACTTCCCTGTGTCCTGCAGCTCACCTGCCAGGTGTGCCCCCATCTGCCAGGGACCCCCTTCTGCTGTCAGCGCCTGCCCAGGGGACAGGAGTGGGTTTGTTCCGAGTGATGCTTTTCCAGCCTGTGGGTTCTCGTGTGTTTGCATCTGTACAGTGACAAAATCCTGGGGGAGAGCTGTGTTCTCCCTCTGTTGTGCTTGCAGATGTGCTTGGAATGTAGTGGGAAAGACACACGCAGGAGGGAAAAATTTGGAGAAGGCATCAGCAAGCTGTTCTGGATCCCCAGGGCTCATAAAGCAGCCTGCCTGCAACTCATTCCTTTATTAAAGAGCCAACTTAGAGCCGGGAGCAGATGATCATCCCGTGTTGTGCCTCAGAAGCGAAACATCCACTTTAAAAAAAGATAAAGGGAATTGCAATTGCTCACACTGCTGATGTGTTCATTGTAATTCTTCCCTTCTGGTGTGGCCTGTTTCCTCCTCACGCCTCTGCTGTCAGTCTCTGTCAAGGGTTAAAAGGAGAGAAATAACCTGACAGGACTGAGGGAAAACCAGCAGAAAGTTCCGTTTCATGAGAAGGAGATATCGTGCTACAGGATAAAGAAAAAAGGGTTGCCGGAAGGCAAGATTTGCTGAGGGAGCACAGATGTTTGATAGGAGCTGCTGCTCCTGTCGCTCACCTGTCAGTGAATCCAACTGCTTTTACAAGGAAAGGATTCCTAGAGCTGTCTGTGCTGCCTCTGCAGAAGAAATTGGGACTTATCAGGAAGGCTACTGCCCATAAAACTTGGTATTTTACTTTACAGAGAGTTTTAATAAACCAAGGGGAAATGAATCTACCTGGAAGCATGCGGAACAGACCTCGTGTCGGAGAGTTCAGGCTGTACCTCAAGGGCGTCTCCGTCTGGCAGAGAGCTCAGCGATGCGTCGTGGAGCTCTGATTGGAACTAGTTTGATCCTAAATTTCCTGTAGGGAGTACAGAGCCATCCTTAATATCCTCAGCCTCGCATCAAAGCCTGAGGGCAGCTGTGCCAGGCTCCTTGCCTCAGGGCTCGCGTGCCAGGCAGGGACTGTGCCCGCAGATGTTGGGGGGGGAAGCGATGCCTCCCTCTTTGAAATCTCAGTCAGAGCTTTGTTCTGGGAGCTCACAGGCCAGGGCAGAGTCCAGAGCACAGCTCTGCTTGGCGAGGAGGAGGACAGAAAGACACGGGCCTCAGCATCGCTGTGAATAAATGTTTATGGAAACATTATATACAGATTACGTATGGATTTAATATGACACTAGCAGGTTTCCACAAGTGCAAGAGGAGGAGCTGCTCTCACATACAGGCTAACCAAGGAATGTCTCCGATCTCTACTGTGTGTAAGAGCCAGGGATGAATAAGCCCAGGCACTCCTGAAATTAAAGAACAGGCTCCACTCTCACAAGCACGGATCTGCCCTAGCATTACTGAAATTAGTGGAGACGCTCCAGATTCGCAGTGGGGTAGATGAGAGCATGCTTTGACCCAAGGGAATGCAGAACCTCTACAAAAGACAGGAAAATTCTAGGCCAGTGGAAACCAGGAGCTGAATAACCAGTTCCCTGCCTCCCTGCTTTTGCCAGCTGAAGCCTCCGAAATATTGCTGAAATATTTGAGCCATTTCCCAGTGATTTCAGCTGGGTATTGGTGCTCTGATGCCTCCAGTTATTGGAGCCCTCAGCTGGGGGCAGCGCAAATAAGAACCATCTGTCAAGCTGAACTGAGATCAGGATCTTCTTTCAGAGCCAAGGACAGCATAGCCTTTATTGGAAGGATGCTAAATTCCTCCTTTGAGGGAGGCTAGAGGAGAGGAAGCTGGGACCTGCTGCACGTACCACGAGATGAAGTTGCATGCAGGCTGTGTTGGGTCCAAGGGCAAGGCTCTGGGGCTCTGGGTTTCTCCTTAGGGTAGTTCCTCCACCACCCTGGCACAGCAAGGTGGGTTAAAAGGGATGGAATTCAATGCGAACGGTGAGCACTCATGCCTGGAGTGGTTCTGGTTCTTCCTAAGGGTAGGAATTAATGAAGGTTTTGCTGTGAGGCTGGGGAAACCAGAGTAGTGGTGGCTGCCTCATCCCTGGAGGTGTCCAAGGCCAGGTTGGATGGGACTTGGAGCCCCTGGTCCAGAGGAAGGTGTCCCTGCCCGTGGCCAGGGTGGAACTGGATGGGCTTGGAGGTCCCTTCCAACCCAAACCCTTCCATGAGTCCATGGAAGTGCTCGTAGGAGATTGGCTGCCGCTCTCGATCTACCACAGGCAGCTGAACACTCCGTGTTTCCCGTGAATAACTCTCCAGGCTCATTTGGCAGGGATTTGCACGGTAATGCAATTCCGATGACATATATGCTGGACAATGCCTTTTGCTCTCTCTATTTGTGCTGCTAACTGCTTAATTATAACTTGAATGTCTTGGGGGAAATTTCCATTGTCCTCCTTCACCCACCCCTCCCTCTTGCGAGCTGTAATAACTCGTCGCTGATGATTGCTTCCAGCTCTGCTCGAAAATTTGGTTAGAATGAATGGAAGCGATTGAAGAAGAATAATCAGGGAGGTGTGCCAAGGGCTCCTAGCTCCTCTTCCCAGAGCAGGAGAGGGTGCAGAATGGTCACAGAGTGCAGCTCCATCCTGGGAATCCTGCCCTGGGACACGGCCGGGGCACTGAATGATGTGTGAACTACAGGGATGAAGGTGACAACCTGAATTTGTGGCACACCAGTGCCTCCACCTGCAGGGAACTGGTCTGTGGGAACACAAGGGCAGACTGTGACTTGCAGCTGGGGTGTAGGATAACACATAAAACACACTAATCGTTGTTTAGTCTCACGTGCTGAGCGAGCGGGACCTCTGTGTTCAGATAACACGGGCCTGGGATAGACTCGGAACATGCTTGAGATTCCTGCGTGGCTGTGGGAAGGATCAAAGCTTGGGGGAAAGCTGCACCCAAGTGAATCCTCATGATGCAGGTGGAGCAGCCTGTGCTGTAACGCTCTCCTAGCAAGGGCTGAGCTCCACTGTGCCTCCGGGAGCTGCTTTGGAGATCCCCCCGTTCACAAAGGACTGTAAATAAATTTACTTTTTGCATCTCATCCCTGATTTTACCATTGTTTCTGCATCTGCCTGGGTCAACTCGCACAAGTCCCTCCGCAGAAATTTCCCTGGTCTCCCCACGCCTTCAGATGTTTAGAATAGGAGGAGGGAACAGAGAAACTCGATGTGTTTTCAAGTGCACGGCGGAGCTCTCAGAACACTGACACCACTATGAAGCCATCTGTGAAGCACGCATTGCCCAAGGGCTTGTTGTTTAAGAGCTGCAGAAAAAAACATGAAAATAAATGAATTTTATATAAAAAGAAATCAATAGAACCACAAAGAAGCCTGGAAGGGCGCATCTGCTGGATATTGCAGGGAGTACTTGCCCTACCAGTCACCCAGACTCATCTCAGTTCAGGGGTTTGCACATTAAAAACAAAAACTAGGAAAGAAGTATGGTTGGACTCAATGATCCGATGGGTCTCTTCCAACCTGATGATTCTATGATTCTAAGGCTTTTGGAGCCTGCAGTGCCCAGAAATCAAGATTTCACTTTAAAAGTGACAGAGCAGAGAAAGAGAAGCCGTCACCTATTTGAGTCGTAGAATCATAGACTCATGGAAAGGTTTGGGTTGGAAGGGACCTCCAAGGCCATCCCGCTCCACCCCCTGCGATGGGGAGAGACACCTCCCACTGGATCAGGGGCTCCAAGCCCCGTCCAGCCTGGGCTGCTGAGGGGAACGACGGCTCTGCCAAGCTGTGGCAGGGAGATTCCTAGGGGCTGCCAACATCCCATTGCGGCAGCAACCCAAGCGAAGGATCCGCACCCCGTTTTCTCCATGGGAAAAATAGCAACACTTGTTGGACCGACTAAAGAGCCGCTTTTCCTGAGAAGAGCCTTGAGTTGTCCACAGTGGATGCTCAGCACGGCAAGGGCTGTTCCTGCTGTCGCAGCTTGCTTTGCGTTTACCCTCTCTGCCAGTACATGAGTTCATGGAAACGCTGGCAGGGGATGCGGGCGAGCGGGATAGCCTGCGCTGTGCCAGGACCAGACCGTGCTGTGCGTGGGTGCGTTTGAACGCCAGAAGCGATTCCACCCCAGTTTCCTAAGGCAGCTCCTCCCTAGCCACACGGCAGGAGTGACTGAGTGGCCAGGGCTGCGGTGGGGAGGACACGCAGCACCTACACCGGACACACCAAACAAAGTGCGAGCTAAAGCTCTGCTCCAGGAATGCTGCTCTGCTGGCAGCGCTGCCCAGGAGACCTGCCCTTGGATTCCTTCCCTAAACCCAGGCGTAACGACTCCTCTTCCCTGAGCCAGCTGCGAGGAGGAGCAGAAGGATATTTACTCAGGACGTTCCCTGCACTTGGTGAGATGGCTGAGAGCTGCTGGAAGAGTCGCTGGCCCTTAAAGAGCATCCTCCCTCTGAGCCAGGCAGCACACGTGGCACAAAGGTGCTGGTTTCTGGGGCTGCGTGGCACTCAGCAGGAAGATTGTGATGAATTCCTCCTGCTCACTGTTCATAGAATCGTAGAATCATAGAATCATAGAATGGTTTGGGTTGGAAGGGACCTTAAAGCCCATCCAGTCCCAACCCCCCTTTCCAGTTCCCAGTGGCTTTCTCTTTGCAGTTTACACTCTGTTATCTAAAACCACCTTCTTCCACCATCCCTGGAGGGGTTCAAGGCCAGGTTGGATGGGGCTTGGGAAGCCCGATCTACTGGGAGGTGCCCCTTCCTATTGCATTGGGGTTGGAACTGGATGGGCTTGGAGGTCCTTTCCAACCCAAACCATTCTATGATTCTATGATTCTATGATTCTATGTTTCTATGATCTACTGGCACAGGTTCTCTTACTGAGAAGTAAAAGGAGAGCAGAAAAACCATTCCCAGCCCATTTGGGTGCTGGAGATTGTATTGACGCGCTGTCTCTGGCTCTGCGTTGTCAGACATCTCTGTGTGAAGCTATTTGTTCCCCTGCTGGCGCGGCTGACGGGTTCAGCATCATAAAGGTCAAGCAACCCACGCTGGGAAGGAGCTCCAGGTCAAACCAGAAGGCACCGACGCGCATCCGCCCCCTGAGACTCCGCGGGCAATCCTCCAGCAGGTATAAAACAGACAGGATGTGCAGGGCTGGACCTGGTTTTCAATAGTTTGCGTGAACCCCGGAGAGAGATAAGAAACAAGGCAAAAAAAAAAAAAAATCCCAAACAAAGCAGTCAGAAAAACAGCGATGCTGTCTGGTTTTTTTTTTCTCTGCTTTCAGATGCTGCCGGTTTCACTCGTGCCTGCTCTCATTGTTTCCCAAGTACCTTGCACAGACCTAAGGAAACCAAGCCCTAGACCCTCCACAGTTGCGTAGAAGTAAAAAATAGAAAGCAGGGGAGCAGATTTCCTCCTAGACAAGAGCCTCTTGTTGCTGAGAGCCCAGGATATCTGCTTGGTTCCTGAAAAAAATCCTCCTGACTCCTTCACCGGCTTCCGCTCGCTGACCCTGTGGCAGCACCAGGGGATGTTTCATAGCCCCATCCCGCAGCCAGAAATTATAGAAGTGTTATAAAATTATAGAAAGACACCTTCCCTATCTAGACATACGGTGCCACATGCCCAAGCACGGAACAGGGCTCTCCAAGGCCGCATATCAACTCCTGCTGTGTGTGGATCTACACGGAGACACCCAAGCAGCACGATTGACTCTTCTGGATGCGGTTTCGATACGATCCAGTTCTCTGTCAGTAAAAACAGAGCCCCTGGGCTCCAGCAATGTTCTACCGCACCCCTGAGAAGCAAAGGATTCTAAGAGTTCTCCACGGTGGGAGACCCAGAGGAACCTCAGTCCCTCCACACCCATCGCTTTAGGAGGGTGGGTGGCAGCAGGGAGAGTTTGGCCCTTTGGTTTCTATTTTAGCTGTGGTGGCTCCACACAGTTCAAGTTTAAGCTGGGGAAGGGGCTGGAGCCCAGGGGTTCTGGGAGCAGCTGAGGGGCCCAGAGATGTTAATCCGGGAGAAGAGGAGGCTGAGGGGAGACCTCATCGCTCTCTGCAGCTCATGGAAAGGAGGTTGGAGCGAGGTGAGCGCTAGGCTCTTCTCCCAAGTAACAAGCGATAGGATGAGAGGAAATGGCCTCAAGTTGCACCAGGGGAGGTTTAGAGTGGTTGTTGGGAAAGATTCCTTCATGGAAAGGGTTCTTGGGCACTGGCAGAGGCTGCCCAGGGAGGCGGTGGAGTCCCCATCCTAAAGAGATGACCTCCTCTGGACCCACTCCAACTGCTTCTTGTCCTTCCTGGGCTGAGGACTCAAGCTCCACCAGGGGAGGTTCAGGCTTGACATAAGGAAATAATTCTTCACTGAAAGGGTCATTAGGCAATGGAACCATCTACCAAGAGAGGTGGTTGACTCGCCTTCCCTGGAGGGGTTTAAGGCACAGGTGGACGAGGTGCTGAGGGACATGGGTTAGAGTTTGATGGGAATGGTTGGACTCGATGATCCGGTGGGTCTCTTCCAACCTGGTGATTCTATGATTCCATGACTGCAATCCAACGCTGGCCACCAGCCCTTCCAGTCACAGTCCCACCTCTCCAGCCATCCCGGATTCCTTAGCCATCCCAAATCTGCTGCTGAGACGTAAACAGCATCCCTCCGCTCACACAGCACTCACTTTTCTGAAGGAACAAGTGTTAGCTGAGTCCAGCTGGAAAATAAACCTTCTTATCTCTCGGAATGAGCTCAGCCACGCAGCACGTTCGGAACTGGCTTTGCTGCCAGAGACTCAGGCGTAACCGCAACCGCGCACGCGAGGGGAGGAAGAAACCCACCCCGTGTTCTGCAAAATGCCTTTGGATAGCTCTTGTTTCTCTTTGGAGATGGCTTTCGCTTCTCACACTGCCTTTCTCCTGGTGAGATCTTGATCCAGGGACAGGGAGAAGGGAATTTTCTTCACCATGTTGCCATTGAATGTGCTTTTCCCACCTGAGCCAAACGCACCAGGCAAACACTCTGATTGTGATATTGAGGCATTTGCTCTCTAGTCACAACTGGATACTTAGAAATCCAGAGGGGAAAAAAAAAGAAGAAGAATAGAGAGGAAATCAATCAGTCAGACTCCTTCAGATGACAAGTGGTTTTTCAGTTCGGGTTACAGGGAAGGAGTTCACTCAGCCGTCTGATTTATTCTGTATAAAAATGCAACTCCATCTCCTACACGAACAGAGGGAGCAAGAGGAGGCAGAAACCCCTGTTGCCATTAAGGATGTGATGCAGTTGAATGAGGACGTGGATAAATTTGCTCTCAGGAGCTGTCACTGCTGGAAAATTAACCCTCAGCCCAACGTAGCTGCCAGCTTTTCAAGTGCAGGGGTTTGGTGCAAATAAAGGGTTGTTTCCATTGGGTGTGTGGGCTTAAATAAAGGTTAAGTCTCAAGGCAACTTTATTTGTGCCCACAACTACCTCTTTTTATGGGCTGTTGGTGTTGGTAGCAGGACCCCGCAGACCATAACCATGTCTGGGCTCAGCAGGCAGTAGTTCATAGCTCGCTGAGCGCCGCAGTAGCAGCTTCTCTCACCACTGCGCAAGGTGCTGGTGCTTCAAAGGCTGGTATTGCACACAGAACAACTCGGCTTGCAGAGGGAAACGCTTCTACGTGTTACAGAGCAGTGAAGATTGGTTCTGAACCACGTCACAGTAACTCACCGACTCCCACTGACAGTGAGCAGAAGGAAAAGCTAGGGAGCAGCCTCCCCTTTCTTGTCACATGAGTGGACAAGACGGGTGGATGAGGTGCTCAGGGACGTGGTTTAATGATTGATGGGAATGGTTGGACCCGATGATCCGGTGGGTCCTTTCCCACCTAGTGATTCTGTGATTCTGAGATCTGAGAAACCAACCTGGCTGGAGGTTCACGTGGAGAAGAGAGGTTGTTCTGTGTGACTCCCCCGGGCAGGGTTGGTGGAACAGATGCACCATCTCACCGTTAATCCTCCTGGATACGGCTCTTCGGCAAAACCCCGTGAACATTCTGGAGACAAAACATATTCTCTGGCACGAGACCCTTCCATGAGGTCACTGTTGGAGTTCCTCCCGCTGTCTAGAGTGTTTTCCAACCAGAAATGGAAAACGCTTTCTTTAAACTCAAGCCCCCTCGTGTGCAGGGTGCCTTGTCGTGGGTCGCACGAGGCTTATCTGTCCTTGGATTCCTGCTGGCATCCTCTTTATCACGGTTCTGTCTGCTGGAGCAGGATTTAGGGTGCGTACAGCAGCAGACATGGCACAGGCTCAGCCTCCAGCTTTCATGCTCCTTCCAAAACTGCAACACAGGAAATCACTGATTAATGAACAACCCTAACGAGAAAGAGTCCAGCAGTCCCTGCGCTAAAGCTGATTGTCCGCTCTTTGATCCGAAATCCTGAAAAAAAGGTTTGAGCCTGATTAGGGTCAGAGGTCTAACAGATTGGGGTGGGAAGTCTGCGTCGTCCCTGGGTTCTCCAGCAAGAAAGTCTGATGAAAACCAGGGCAAAGGCTCCTCGCATCCAGCCATAGACCAGCCTGAAGGGCTGGGAGAGGAGTGAAGAACAACTAGAACTTCACTGGAGATCTGCAAGGAGTCCCGTGTCTTGGGAGCCCACATCTATAAAGGCAAAAGCAGCAACACAAACAGCCTTGGGGGAAGACTGCAAACAAAAGGCCCTTTTTCTTTTTTGCAGTTTCGCAGTTCTATCCTGCATCTATTTTTCTTGTTTATCCCTCCGGGACTCTTCTCCATCACGTTTCATGCATCATCTCCCTTCCCGACAAGCTCGCCGTGGCCTCTGAAGAACTTGTCAGTAAGAGAGATGGGGAAAGAGGCAGAGCCCATGAGAAAAGAAGCTCTCGCTGGCTGCCGAGTGCCTTTCACGGAGACGCTATCAGGACAGCGATATCTTTGACAGGTGCCAGGAAGCAGAGCCGAGGCAAAAAAGCCCCCGTGGGTGGGAGAACTCTGCTGAACAGGATCTGCCAGGCTTCCTCCGCGTGGTAGAAGAGCAGGATGAGTGATGCAGGCAGACCCCACACTTCCAGCAGCCCCATGTGAGCAAAGCTCCCCTGCCCCTGGGCGGCAGCAGCACCTGAGCTCACCAGCTGCAAGCGCCTAAGGGAGATTATTTCCTTCCTTCTGCCCTCTGGCCCATCTATATATGCAAGCAGTGTGGGGGGGCCTTGGTTTTTTTGGAGAACTAGGAGTGAGGATGGCTGTGGAAGGGGTGAGTAGTGCTTCAGTGCTTCCTTGGTTCGGCAGCACAGCTGGGAAAGGGAGGAACAGCTGGAATTGCTGATTTTCAGATTTTTCCAGTAGAGACTGGGATTTGAATCTAAGCTTGTGGGTCTGTGTTAGCCTGTGTTTTGCTGTCTCTGATGTGACAATTCTCTCTTTAGTGGCATCCCCAGAGATCTGCCACCTTTTTGACCGGTTTCTAGGATCATTCTCTAGGAATCTGGAGATTTAGGATCATAGAATCATAGAATAACCAGGTTGGAAGACACCCACCGGATCATCGAGTCCAACCATTCCTATCATTTCCCCAAGGCTGATGGATTTAGAAACCCCACAATGGGCTTCACCTCCTTTCCAACCTGAGCAATTCCTCTTCTTTGCTTGATCCCTCTCCTGCAGGGAAGCGAGGAGTGTAGTCACAGATCCAGATGTCAGTGTAAACATGTGACTTAGTGCTACTTGATGCTTTGTGCTGCTGTTGAAATAGAAGTGGGTAAGAATTACCTTGAGGAGGCGGCTGGCGGAGGCGAGTCTCTGGTAGACGAGCAGATGATGGGGTAGAAGGCAAGTTGCGCTTCTCTGAAAAGGCTAAAGGAGTGAGTCAGTGCTCACCCAGGGCGACTGCCAAGAAGTGCGCTCCTTTCAGGGCAATTTTGGGTGGCTCTGTTAGTATATTTACTGATTAATCGAGTGAGAAATATCTGCAGTATCTTTCTAGCTCTCTCTGTCCCAGTTTCAAGGCGTGGGACACGGTGTTACCCAGCAGCAGAGCTCTGGGCCAGTTACAGCCAGAGCTGATTTTATGGGAATGGCTTTAAATTGGAAGGGGAAAGGTTTATATTAGACATTGGGAAGAAATTCTTCACAATGAAGGTGGGGAGGCCCTGGGCCAGGTTGCTCAGTGGTGGCTGCCCCATCGCTGGAGGGGTTCAAGGCCAGATTGGATGGACTTTGAGCCTCTGATCCATGGGAGGTGTCCCTGCCATGGCAGGGGTGGGACTGGATGGGCTTTAAGGTCCCTTCTGACTCAAACCATTCTAGGATTCTGCTCCTGTCGGTGTGCGGTTGGATGGGGCTCTATATTTCCATCATCTCTCTCTTCTTTCTAGACAGAAGAAACAAATTCAGCTCCGCAGAGGGAGCTTGTGCCTCCATGGAAGGGTGGAGAACGAGGAGGATATTTCTGTCTAATAGAACCACTTATGTGCAGGGGAATATTTTTGCTCCCGTTCTTTCATCGTGGGTCAGGCACTACAGCGCTCGGCTCTAGAACAAAAGCCTCTTATCCCCAAAATAGATGGGAATTGTTTTGGATCGCTTTGAGTGCGTCAAATCACCTCTTTCTTTATGGGCTACTGGAATTGCAACTATTTCCCTAGTCTGACGTGGGAGGGAGTATGAGGCTGGCAGGACTTAGAATAAGGGAAGGACAGTAGTCGGCCTCAGCGCTTCCCAGCAAAGCCCTTTGCTTCCTTCAAGCCTGTTTATGCAACAGGATTTCTATTCTAGAAATCAATGTCCCACCTGCCTTCTTTCCACTGTAAATAGCAGCTTGCTGACGGTAGGAAATCCTTTTCCCCCACCTCCCCTCTCATTACTTGTAGATTCCAGCAAGTCAGAACTCCCCTTTCAGATCTTTTTATGGCTCTTTCCATAGTAAATGAATAATAGAGGCTTGTGTCCGCTCTGGAATACCCACACGTTGCCTGCCCCGAGGCGTCAGGCACAGCCAGCGTGGTTCAAGGTGGAATCGGTCCCTGGCTCCCAACACCAAGTCAAGCTCGCTGTGCAGTCCTTGGAAATCCCTTCAGCCCATCCTTTTGATTTATAAAATGACCTCCAACTGAGTCTGGGATGGCAAAAAATGGGGCACGTGAGACTCGCAAGATCCTGAAAGTTGGTTTGTGGGGTAGTGGCAGCCTTGTCCATGGGCAGAGCGTGTGCTGCTTTCCCTCCCAAGCCTTCAAGTCTCCTTCCTCCTCTCCAGAAGCTGGGTTGCTTCTGCTCGTTTGTGCCAGTAAAGCTTTGAGCCTCTGATCCAGTGGGAGGTGTCCCTACCCTCAGCAGCGGGTTGGAAACAGAGGGGTTTTGAGGTCCCTTCCAACCCCAAACCACCCTGTGATCCTGCCTGTTGCTTGTGGATCCAGGCTTTGCTGCGTACGAGGCCTCTACATCTCCAGAACTTTCTGAACGTGTGAAAAATGAAGAATGGGTGCCTGGAAGGAGGAACTAAGATCTGCTGCAGAGCTCATCCTCTGCTATGCCCTGTGCAAAGAGAGGCAGGGTAAGTGTGAGGACAACAGTCAGAAACCAAGAGCTTTCATGGGCTGATGTGGAGGCTGAAGAGAGAATCCCCACTCTGACACTAACTGGCCCAGGGCACAAGTTTCCAAGTGCTACAGGAGCTCGGAGTGAGCCAGTCAAGGTCAGCTGGGCTGGAGGAGCCCTGCTGAGAGTGCAGGGAGTCATTCCCTTGCCTCCCACTCACTCCCCAGCTGGGTTCAGACAGAAAGGGTGATTGTTTTTTGTTCTTCAAGCCTTGTTCCTGCTCAGATGTTTGTGCCTTGTTACTGGGAGGGGGTGAAAATCCTCAGGCTAAAAGTGAGTCCCCTGCAAAACCTGCCTTAGAGGCAGCCTAGTTCCAAATCCTGGAACTGAAGGTCTGTTCCTCTCTCCAGAGCCATGACCTCAACAGCGGGACTCGAAGACCTTATCCCAGGTGGTTTTTGCTCCTTTGCTGCAGCCACACCAGTGCTGAACCTGCTCCATCCCAGCATGCAGATTTCAGACCCCACTTACTCTGAAATTAGTCTTCTCCAGCCTCAGAGGCAGCTGGCTTGAGGGTGAAAAGAAGACGACTGGTACCTCCGCTCCATCCGAGGAGCATCCGAGAGCTGGGAGAGGCTCTAGCTGTCACCTGGGTATTGATGCTGATGGAAAATCAGCCTCATTCTCTTCCGAATTCCAGGCAGTGAGTGGAGAGCACGGCTTGGCCAGCACTCATGCAGCTGCGCTTGAAGTGGGGGCCAAGCGTCCCTCCCGATAGGAACTGAGAAGCCGTGTGCTGCTTCCCTTTCCTGTTGTGACTGGATGCAGCTCTGATGGGTGCTCGGAGGCTCATCCATCAAGGTCTTTGCCTGCTTCCCCCCACACACACCGAGCTAAGAACTCAGCAGAGCTTGGCAAGGCTTAGCCAAGCCTCTAAAAATAGAGCACACCTGAAATACAGCCGCTTCGATAGGAGCAGCAACCATCCTCTGCTCTCTTTTGCTCTGTTCCCCAACATTATTGGGTTGTAGCATGTAATGGTTTTGAGTTAAGGGAGGTTTGCTGCCCTGATAGCTTCTCCTGATCCAACGGCTACTTGCTGCTGTTTGGAACGAGAGCCAGAAATGATGGAGCAGTGCTCTTGTCCCAGTAGGCTGCTCTAAGTCATGTTAGAGTTAACTCTGACCTTCAAAAAAAACCACGCACAGCGGTCTGGCAGAGCCCGCAGAGCTGCACGGGGTGTTGGGCTGTAGCGCTGTCTTAACAATTATCAGCGTGATCCGAAAAAAATCGGATATAGAAGCTGAAATAAGCAAACTAGATGACAACCCAGCCTCCTGGGGGAGAGAAGCTGGTATCCTTTGGCTTGGTTGCTTCTTTACTCGCTCCTCCCTTGGACGCTGCAGACTAACAAGCCCAAAAAGACTGTCCACGTGCAGGAGTCTCCTCTGCATGCGTGCAGAACGCTTCCTCTGCTGTGTCTTGCTCTCCTGTGTGTGTGAGCCTGCAGGCTGCTCCAAGTTGTCTTCTCTTTGCCAGGCTGGTGTGTTAAGAGACTGCAATTATTGAGGGAGGCTGAGAATGGGAAGCCACAGCTCATTGCACAGCTGGAAATTCCTCAGGAAACCCGAGTCGAAGGAAGTTCTCTCCAATTTGGCTTTTCCCAGTTGTCTGGGATTTCCTAACAGGGCAGAGATAAGGGATAAAAGGTCAAGCAATAAGGAAAATCATCCACTCCGAAGAAGAGCCTTTGGTTAAAAACTGACCGCTGCATCCAGACTTCACCTGGATGGCTTGGAAGGGGGTCTAGCTTCCAGAGCTACTCTGGTTTCTGACAAGCAAGGTGAGATGGCAGCCTGGGTCCAGCTGGGAAAAAAAAAAAAAAGCAGTCAGAGCCTGCCTTGTGAAGGAAACAAGCTGCATGGAGCAGCTGGACAGCAAGGATATAGGAATCTCTCGATGGTCTGAATCAGCCACTCTTCCAAGTCCTCTGCAGAACTGGGCAGCTCTGATGCTTGTAATGCAAGTTTTCCAATCCTTGGAAAGAAATTCTGGCCCTACGGACCTCGTAGGTCTGTCCTTGGCCCACCTGGGTTGGTACCTTTGCTCTTTTGCAGCGCCTGGTGCTGTGGAGCAGATCTTCACGTTACCCCCATGTAATTACGTGAAGCAGCAATTGAGAGCACAGGTCTCAGACAGATCCAGACCCCATAAGTCGAATTTTTTTTTTGCACATTTGTCTTCTGTGCCCAGTATTAACACTGTGGTTGCGATCACTGCACCCACAATGTGTATTTGGGGGGGGGGACGACATTGTGGGTTTTGGATGCACAAGGATGAGCCTGTGCTTTGCCTTTTTTTTTTTTTTTTTTTTTTTTTTTTTTTTTTTTTTTTTTTTTTTTTTTTTAGGATTAGTGTTTCCTCTCCTGCTTTTCATCCTCCTCATGTGCTGAGCTGAAAGCACAGGAGGGGAAGCAAAGAGCTCGCTCTGTCGGCTCTTCCTTGGCAGGGAGGTTGATGCGTGCGGACAGCCCCTTCGCATCTCTGGGTGTGGGGTGGAGGACGAGGATGTGTTATGACAACCCAGCAGTTATTAATTCAGCCTCGGCGGTAACTGGGAGAGACAAGGCTGGAGATGTTCGCTCTTCCTGACCTACCTGACAAGAGGAGAAAGCCAGAAGCCTCTGAGCAATGAGCAGCTTGCTGCTTCTCCTGGTTTACCCCTTCACTACCGCGTCTCTCTGGGGTTACCTACCTGGCTGTGAGCAGTTCTCAAAGGGATGACAACAGTTCCAGGCAGATGCAAGGGCAAAATGAAATCTCAGGGGCTGAGGTAGCCTGAATTCAGATGGCTGAGAGAGCCCGGGCTGCTGCAGAGTCATCCTCAAGTGCTTCAGCTCGCTTTGTGCTGTTGGCATCGAGCCCTCATGATCTTCCACACCCCCGCTCTGTCTCAGGTTGCTCTTTGCCCTGCTCCCGGACCTCCCCAGATGATCTCATTTGTTCCTACGAATTGAAAACGCGTTAGGTTCCGGAGGCGAGGGGGCAAGCAAGGAGCTGGTTGTTCAACTCTGTGCGGTTTCACGAGCTTGTAAATGAAACTGGCCCAGCTGCAGCTCCAAGTCAGGCTGCTGCCCAACTCCACCAGAAACACAAGTGACTCAAAGCGCTGCTGCTTGCGGTGTTTGCTGATATCATCCCTTTCAGTCAACACTGAAACTGGAGTCTTTGTCCCTGGAGGGATTCAGAAAGCGTGTAGACACGGCACTTTGGGATGTGGTTTAGCCGGCACAGCGGAGTCAGGCTGATGGTTGGACTGGATGAGCTCAGAGACCTTTCCCAACCTTAATGGCTTGGTGTATGTATTTGCTCAGCCAAGACTCTCTTCGTGACTGGCTCAAAAATAACCCTGCAAAGCCCCATAGTGGTCTGTCTCTGCATTTTTTACTGCAAAAGCCTTTATAAATGGGGGAGAAGCAGCAGCTGCTGTTAGCTAGTTGAATACAATAGGCACATTATATCATTAAAACACGGTTCCTGTACACCCTATAGTGCAACTCTGTGATCTCTTGCCCTGGTGCATGGGCTACGTTGGATGCGATGGAATTTTGGAGGCGTCTGCTCGTTTAGGGTGCGCTTTCTCAAGCCAGAGACAGTTTTACTCGTTACCGAAGTCACTTTTCTATGTAGTGAAGCCCTGCTTGCCAGGAAGCGGCTAAACATCCATCTGCTGATGGGAACTAGTGGATAAATTCCTCATTTTGCTTCGCTTGTGGCTTTGCTTCACTTACTAAATCATCTATATGTTGCCCCCATGAGTTTCTTGCTGCTCCTGGATGCTGGGTCCAACCCCCCTACCGAGCCAGTAAACTCGCTCGTAGTCGAGATGTTCTTTTCATCACGATGTACTCGAGTGCCTTGCTCACTTGTTCCTGCACTGACAGCCTCTACATCAAAAAAAAAAAAAAAAAGGTCCNCTCGCTCGTAGTCGAGATGTTCTTTTCATCACGATGTACTCGAGTGCCTTGCTTGCTTGTTCCTGCACTGAACAAAAAAAAAAAATGGTCCTTTATAAATGAAAAGACATTTCACTTAGAAACTCTCCTCCGCTCCCCAGATGCTGGGGCATGACTCAAACGAGCTTCGCCTCTCCAGTCACCCTGCACTGCTCTTTCCAAATGTCACAGCGAAGAGCTATTGGGCTGCTACAGTTGTCTGGCACATTAGCAGGAGCAAACCGGGGGTGAAAACGCGCCTGAGGTGAGTAGAAAAAGCCCAGACAAATTGGATTTGGCTTTGAGAGAGATGCCAAGTGCGCAGCTGGTGCGACCCGGAGCTAAGAGGCTGCGGCGAGGAGGCGTTATTCACCTCGGATCTGTCCCTGGATTTCCAGCTCTGGCATCGTGCTCAGGGAACTGTTCCCCTCGCTTGTTTTAGCTGAGTGATGCTAATTCTCAGGGTAAATTGACAGCAGCATTAATTCCCATTTCCTTTTGCTCTGACATGATTTCTCCGCAATAAAATTGCACAGTTTGAAATCACAAGAGGTGGCAGGTAGGGAGGCATCGTTTGCCGAAGCGGCTTTGTTCCAGCAACTCCTTTGGGAAGCTGGAGTCCAAAGGAGATGAAGACTCTCTTGTGGCCTCTCAGGAGTAGGTTCTCTTCCTTCCTGAGCTTCTAATTCTTTTTCTCTAGTGCTGATAGTCTGGAATTCCTCAAGGCAGACTTGTGTAGAGAGACCAGGAGGTGCCCATGGCAGGGGGGTTGGAACTAGATGATCTTTAATGTCCCATCCAATCCTAAATATTCTATGAATCTAAGCTCAGGATGTGGAGTTGGAGAAAAACTGAGGCTGTTGGTCCATCTCATCCAAGCTCAGAAGGATCCTGGGGGCAGGTTGATGGGGCTCGGAGCCCCTGATCCAGTGGGAGGTGTCCCTGCCCATGGCAGTGGGTGAAACTGGATGGGCTTGGAGGTCCATGGAGACTGTGCTGGGGGGAAAACAGCAAGAGTTCCCACTCTTGTGGGAATTATAGTGTAATTACGCTGCAAGGAGTTGAAAAGCAACTGCCTTTCGCCCCAGAATTAGCTGTATTTTTGTGCTGGGTGACTCAAGACGCTTTGGGATGAAAGAGATCGTCTATAAGCTAAACTTTACCTCACTGGGGAGTCATTTCTGGTCACTGGGCAGCTTTCGCGAAGAGCAAAGCTGGTGAGTGCAGGGAGTAAACATGTCTATTTTTGTAGTTTGTCTTCCAAGTCAAACAAAAATAAGAGCTGACTTGAGGCTGGAGACTGCATGACACACTGTTAACTGAGAACTGGCAACACGGGGGCCTGACCCTCTCCGTGTAAGTCAGAAAGGCATTTCTGGAGTCAGTGGAGTTCAAGTTCACGGCCTCGAGCAGTGCAGCCTGTCGCTGTTTAGGAGCTGGATGCGACAGGGTGGGCAGTCAGGTGAGCCGTGTGTGGTCGGTGTCGGGAGGAAAACTTGGAGCCAGCTGGGAATGTCGGTGATTCAGTTGCTCTCCACACCCTCTACGTCAGAACTGAGCTGATGTCTCAGCAGGAGCTGGCAGAGGTCCTGCCTGCCAGCCCGGGAGCCTGGTGAACACAGTCAAGGGTTGGGCTTCTTCAGCCTAGAGAAGAGAAGGCTCTGGGAGAGCTTAGAGCAGCTTCCAGTGCTGAAAGGGGCTCCTGAAAGCTGGGGAGGGGCTCTAGATGAGGGATAGGATAGGAGGGAGCAGTTTTCAGCTGAAAGAGGGGGGATTGAGGTGAGATCCTTGGAAGAAATGTTTTCCCGTGAGGATGGGGAGACCCTGTCCAAGGCTGCCCAGAGCAGTGGTGGCTGCCCCATCCCTGGAGGGGTTCCAGGCCAGGTTGGATGGGGCTTGGAGCCCCTGATCCAGTGGGAGGTGTCCCTGCCCATGGCAGGAGGTAGAACTCGATGACTTGAGGTCTCTTCCAACCCAAACCTTTCTATATTTCTGATTCCTGGCACGGAGGGTAACTGCTCACCTGTGCCAACCTGCACAAACCTTCCCGGGAGATGAAGGATGAACCTTTCATAGAATCATTGAACAGTTTGGGTTGGAAGGGACCTTAAAGATCATCTAGTTCCAACCCCTCTTTGCCCACATGGTTCTCCTAGAGCTGCTTTGCTTCCTTTTCAAACGGGGAATTTCCAATTTGCCATATGCAGATAACCCCTCCAAACAAACTTTCATGTAGAGCTGAAGAAAGGCCGTGTTCCCAAAAGCCTGTTTGTTCCAGCTGCAGTCATTTGTCTCGGGGAGGATATTGCTTCTCTGCAGACATTGCGTTATTGTTTATATCCCCAGGCTGTCGCGGCAGCTGCAGCCACCAGCGCCTTCCATGCACGGGACACAGCAGCACAGACTTTCCTGGTACCCACGTCCTAGCACTCAGCAACATCAATATCGTAGAATCATGGTGGGAATGAACCTTAAAGCCCATCCAGTGCCACCCCATCCATGGGCAGGGACACCTCCCACTGGATCAGGGGCTCCAAGCCCCATCCAACCTGGCCTTGAACCCCTCCAGGGATGGGGCAGCCACCCCTGCTCTGGGCCAGGGTCACTCCACCTTCACAGGAGAACATTTCTTCCTAAAATCTCATCTCAAAATCTCATCTCCATCTCCCCTTTATCAACTTGAAACCATTCCCCCTCATCCTATCCCTGCGCTCCCTGATCATGAGCTTTCCTGCAGCCCCTTTCAGCACTGGAAGATGCTCTAAGGTCTCCCCAGAGCCTTCTCTTCCCTGGGCTGAACAACCCCAACTATACAGTTGCTGCCTTTCATTTCTTTTTGTTTTACTCTCTATAATCATTCCCTTTCTCCAGAGCTGTTCCATTACTTGGCATGGGGAGATGATGATCACCCTGAGTGCAGCGCAGTCAGATCGATGCGAGATGGAGGTCGTGAGCTTTAGCTGAGCCTGGGCTGGGGTCTGCGGCCAGATTCTGATTGCGTTTACCCATCGACGCCGTTAGCTTCGCACCGCAGGATGCACCAGCCTTACTGGAAACCGGATCTGTCACTTACTGTAAAAGTTTAAAAATAAAACCAAATTGTGTAAGATCTAATTATTTTCCAGGCTGTTTTTTCCTGCTCCCGTTTACCCCAGCGGGAGCTGCAGACAGATAAAGGCTGAAATCTCTCCAGGCCGTGGTGTGAAGGCTGAAATCTCTCCAGGGTGTGAGACCGAATGGCATTTCCATTGATAAACTGACACGAAAAGGGAATTATTCTAAGATGAGGCAAACATCCAGTGGGCATCTCTGGGCAACCTGGGCCAGGGCATCCCCAACCTCCCAGGGAAACGTTTCTTCCTAAGAGCTCGTCTCAATCTCCCCTCTTTCAACTTAAAACCATTTCCCTGCATCCTCTGATCAAGAGCCCCTCACAACACTTGCTTTCTCCCCGGTCCGGAATGGAACCAGTGTGGGAACAAGCAGGAAGCATTCACTGTCAGAGAACAAGGACGTGGCTGATGAGCCCTTCACTTGACAGAGGTTTGGAAAGCCTTGTGCCTTCCTGGCTGCCATCACGGTCGATACACCAGGAGCCGAGCGTGGATACGTACAGCGAGGATCGATGAATTTGCTCAGATTGGACCATGCTGTGATCTGTTCTGCTCTGTGATTTCCCTCTGGATGCTTGGTTGCCAAATGAGACTCAGGCTTCTTCCCACCCACCTCGCCCTGAGTGCTGTTAAATCAGCCCAGATCTGCGAGGTCTGAACCCCCCTGGGCCAGAGGGAAGGAGTCTGCTCTTCGTTTCAAGCAGCCACAATCAAGTCCAAGGGGCAACGGGTATAAATGGGAGAGAGGCAGATAGAGACTAGGCTTAAGGAGGAATCTCTTCATGATGCAGGTGGGGAGGCTCTGGAACAGGCTGCTCCATCCCTGGAGGAGTTCAAGGCCAGGTTGGACGAGGCTTTGAGCCCCTGATCCAGTGGGAGTTTTCCCTGACCAGGGAGGGCATGTGGAACTGGATGATCTTTGAGGTCCCTTCCAACCCAAACTGTTCTATGATTCCAAGTCCAGTCTTCCCATCAACGTATCTCGGCAGTGAATACCCAGCCTTATTTAAGGAGGGTGTAATGTTATGAAACCCTACTCTGTCAGGGAAATCAGCTTGCAGTAGTGTTTAGTCGCCGTAGCTCTAGCAGCAGGATAAAGATGCCATTCTGAGGGGATCTCTCAAGTTACCCGCTCTTGGTATGAGCACAGGGGTATCTAATTCTCTTAAGTGCCTCTGGTAACGCTTATTCCAGCCTGCGCTATTCCGTGGGAGAAGCTGTCGGTCGTATAGAGTTAGGATACGTGGGATTAAAACATCCTACAGCAATTGGGAAGCTCCTTGGTGATGCTGCAGGGTACCAGACTGGGCTGGGAGGAACACAAACACGTGCCCGGGGCAGTTTAAGCGGCTGACTGACTCCATGGTTTCTTAATTGGATCCGATTCCTTGAGCATGTTCTGACTTTCCACTTGGTTGATGAGTTTGGATACAGTTTTTCCACCCTGCACAGTTTCTTGGCTTCGGATTCCTGTTCGCTTTTTATTTTTATTTTTTTTACAGTTCCCAGGAGAGAGAAAATCAAATTGGAGGAAATATTGCTCACCAGTTTCCGAAATCCCGCAGGCTTCTAAATATTCCTCTTTTACTACATTTCAGCTTGTCTTGCTGGTCACTCCCCGTGTTCAGGGAGATGAGGATTGATTGGGTTTTTTATAACTGGGTGGCACTTCCCAGATTTTCTCTGCTAGGAAGGTCTTGGGTCTGTCCAGAAGTCACACACGTTAAAATTTACAGTGGGAAAAGGGGAAGAGGCTGTTGTCACCTGATGAGCAGGAGCCAAAAGCAGATGCAGGGACAACCACGAGAAGGGAAACGAGGTCTGCTCGGGTTTTTGTTCTAGCAGAAGAGAAATAGAGAGGCTGCACGCCAGGGAAGGCTGAACTTGGGGTCTTTGGTATGTGCTCTGTGCTGAACTCTCCTGCCCCTTCAGTCAGTAAGAGATTTGTCAGAGGTTTATTTTCAGGCATCCGAGTCCCGTTTGACTCAGAAGTCATGGACTCGGGGATGTATTTAATGCCGCGCTGAGGCAGACGGTCAGTGGATGGAGCAAGTGGCACCGGAGAAGGTTGCTCTGTGCCCTTTCCAACTGGCTGACGCTCTGCTCCTCAGCGGCGGCTCCTTCCCTCGGGCTCCGTGTCTCTCGGTGCCATCTGCCCCAGCTCCTCTCCAGGGTGAAGCGAAGACGCAGCCTTGGTTTGCACGGCTGGTGTCTGGCCCAGGGGAAGGGACACACGCCGCGTCGCGCTAGGACCTGGGGGATGCTCAGCCTGCCTCCTCCCAGAAGATTAGCCAATATTCCCAGGGCAGGGCACGCTCTCAAGTCTTTCTACTTTTCCTTTCCTCTATATACGTGTTTTTCCTTCTTCTAGTTCATTCCAGAGCGGAGCAGCTTTGGATTTCTCCGAGCTTTCTTCCCCCCCCTCCTCCAGTAGCTGGATCGCTGCCAGCGTCTCTCAGGGCCAAAGTTTTATCTATAGGGATATATTTTTCAAACCAGCCCAGCTGCATGCAGACCGCCTGCAACTGAATCCGCGCTCCCGGGGCAAGTTTAACTCGGGGAGAGGAGCAGCGGCAGCAGGGGTGCTGTTTGTGCCTCTCCTCCAGCTATTCCTGTCAAGTTGGATTTATGACTTTAAAAGGAGTGGGGAGGGGGGGGGAGAGAGAGAGAGAGAGAGAGAGAAGATGTTTTGCTTCCAGGAGCCAGAGCTGCTTCCACCACAGCCCAGCAAAACGCACGGAAAGGAGTCGGATCTCAAGGCATGAGCAGCGTACAAGTGGCACCCTGGGAGCTGGTGGACCCTTGCACGTAATATGACTGATTCGAAGTCTCCCATCTGCCTTCACAGAGCCGAGTTTTTGGATTTAAGGTAGTTTGCCCAGGACCAGGCTTTGCTATGTTGGCCAAGACGGTGCTTTCTCTTGGTCTGTGGCTGCAGTTTGTCGCGGGACAGAACGCACCTGAGAGAGGTGAGTGCCTGGAAAGGCAAAGGTTCCCTTGCTGCTTTCCCTCATTTAATGCCTCCTGGTCCTTGCAGCTTCTCAGAAAACCTTTTTAGAATGAAAGCTGAAGTTCTATTGCCGCTTTAGCTTGTATTTATACATTACTTTGCTGGCACAAGGACAAAACAAATAATTAAAAAAACCCCAAAACCTTTCTGAATTTGCAATATGAGAAAGGAAATTTATCTTGCTTGTTTGCAGTCACGGAAAAGAAACAATTCTAGCAACTTGCAGAGTTCAGTGGATTATATGGATAAAGTCCAGACTCGTCGTTGTTACCTGGGTGCTGACACACCTGGATTAAGAAAAGTGAAACCAGTGACTGGTGCTAAACCTGTTCTGTTGTTCTGCTAATCTCTGTAATGAAACCATTATATTTCCTCCTTTCGATGCTTTCTTTTGGATACCGTTTGGGGAAAATGAATATGGGTCAGGCTGGCGGAGCTTATAGCAGAGACAGGATGAAGGAGAAT
>WAAB01009924.1:0-21735 GCA_013389865.1 Piaya cayana
CCTGATGGCTGTGACAATAAAATCAGTAATATTCATAATGTGAGCTATGCCATATTACTGCCTCTGTAGATATATTTCTGTCTGAGGAGGCTTGAAATAAGTGAGAACTTGTGCTTCTTATTGGAAAATTTGGGGAAGGAAAGAAATGAGACCACTCTCTCCTCCATGAATACGGTTAGTACTGGAAGGAAACCATTATTGGACTTTTTTTAGTGTGGCTCCCGAGCTTGCATGTGTTGGACTGCCAGCTTGAGAGAAAAAATTATCTTTAAAGAATGGATACAAGAAATGTTGCCTTTGAGGTCAAGTTTATTGGCTTACTGTGATGATCTGAACTACTGAATAATAAAGAGATGGTAGTCAAAAGCACCGTTAAGTAGAAAGTAACTTGAATAAATATGGCACATGTCTGCTAGCTGCAGCTTGAGTCTAGTTTATGATGCATGTGAAGAAGGCTTAATCTGTTTTACCCAGTGAAAACAACCTGCTGGCCTGGACAGGAGCTCTGTAGAAACAATGTAGGCCCTGTGTTTTACAGGGAAGCCAATGATTGTCATGAATTGCTGCAGAAATAACAGAACCCAAGACCTAACAGCATTTAGATCTGACACTGTAGGGAGAGGACCAGGTCTTTGGGTGGACTGAGTGGAGGTCAACAAATAGAGTTTCTGTCATCAGAGGTGGTAGATTTCTCGTTCCCCCTTTTCTGGGCACCCAGACACCACATTTTTTTAGCTTGATATAATAGTCTTTTTCCAGAAGTATGTCAAACTGTTTGTGAAGTAGGAAAACTAGTAGACGAATGAAATAAACTGGAGGCCATTCTGGTTTTCATGCTGCAGTGTTCAAGGAGCTTCACCAATGTAGTTTATTTTGTTGAGCATGCTATTATTCTTCAAAAGAAGACAATGTGTTAGGATTTGAGAAGAAATAACCTAAGGTGCTCTGTCACAAATTATTGGCATTTGTGGAATAAATTGAATTCTGAAAGGAAAATATTGGAAAATTTCAGTAGTGTGTTTATAAAAGAAGGCTTCTAGATAAAATGAACAGAAGTTAAACAGGTATTGAAATTCCTTCAAGAGTGGTTATTTCTTCTACGTTCAAACAAACTGCTGGAAAAGCATATATAAGATCAACCACAAATACCCCCTGAGTGCTTATATCTGCCTAGCTGGAGTATTGAAGATATTATAATTCCTCTGCTCACCTTCTTCATACCTGAGTTGTTTTGTTGTTTTGGTTTTCTTTTCCCACACATGCACATCTGTAGATAATTACACACAAACCATGGTGCCCACATTAAAGTCTCTGGGATCAATACTTCTGTGCAATTTCATTCCAACTATGTTTTTTATATGTTTCTTTTGAGAATTTAAAAATACATGCAGTGACCGGCTGAAACTTCCGAAGTGTAGTTAGAACTGGCCTATCATTTGCTTTAAAGATTGTTATTACTTCTTCCACGGAGCACAGTATTGGTTTTCTGTTTCTGTCCAAAAATCACATGCTATAGGGAGGACGAACAACCTGAACACACTGCTTGAAAGAGTTTAATCTGTTCCCCACGTGTTGAGGCTTTGGAAATTAAACTGTCCTGGAGTTCTGCAACTAGAATGCCACATTCCAAAATACCGGTACCTGAATCAAACAAGATGTATATTATATAGGCTGAAGCAAGAATATTGGAGTTGCTTGTGGATTTTTATATACGTGTAGTCGCATGAGTGACTACTGAGGATAGGCTGTGCAAGCGTTTAATCCTAAGTCTTCAAGTTACTGAGTTTTGGGGTTTTTTAGTATTTATGCCTTCTGAGGATCTAGGCGAACAAATCAATCTTTGGCAGTCCAGCAAGGGAAGTGATTTATTTTCAGTATCAGCCATGACTTTTTTTGTTTGCAGATTTATCTTGCATTGAATCATCTTTTCAGTAGAACTGAATATTATGATTTAAATAACACAGACTTTGTAATAATTTTATAATGTGAATTTCAATCGCACTGATTTATATCCAGTAATAATCTTCTTGGAAGGAGAAGGTCAGTAGGCTCTGGAGTAACACAGTTGTCTGATGCTTGGGAGTTCCTTTCAAATTGACAATGCAGATAAAGGACAGCTATTACACTAGCAGCTGTACTATCCTCTTGATAGTATGCTAATACGTTTCTGGGAATTATGGATTCTGCAAATTAAACTCAGTGTAAACAATTCTTATGTTTCATCTAAGCAGAGAACCCTTTTTGAATTACTGTACAGCTGACAAGCGGAAAAAGAAAATTAGGATATTAAGTGATTTCAGAACTGAATACATCTAGGAGAGATGTATGTTTAAAGCAGTGTAGATTTTAGAGTGGCATTTCTTCAACCACTACTGCACAGTGGATTGTTCATTAAATGTTTGGTTGATTAATTTTTAGATTTCTTTGAAAACACGACAGATACTGGGAATAGCCTAGACCCAAGAATGTTAAACTTTATACAGGTGCTTACAACCAGTTAAGATACTAACTGGAATCTATATCTAACTGTAGTTACTAGAAACATTAAAAAGCCAGTTTCAAAACAGATATTTGATATGAAGTGTTGCTGAGACTTAGTTACAGTTGCTGAGCTTCTCTGGTAGGTGGAGAACTGCCCTGAGGAAGAGTTGGTACCCTGGCACTGCCCAGCTGAGTGGCCGCGTTTCCCCAGGGGGAAGGATATTGCCATCAAGCCTGCTTGAACCTCTTCATTCCTGATATTTGGTTTTGTTATTGTTAAATGTGAGAGCTACAGAAATTGTCTAAACATAGCTTTTTTTTATAGTTTAGTTTATTGACTCTCTGTTTTTAGAGATACTGATACACCTTTAAAAAATAAAATATACATCATTGGGGCTAGTGTAGAGAAATTTTTGAAGACTGTAATAAAACAGGCATTTTTATTAAAAATGAGGTTAATGTCATTCTCTTCTCCCAAATAACAGGTGATAGAACAAGAGGAAATGGCCTCAAGTTGCACTCGGGAGGTTTAGGTTAGATATGAGGACATATTACTTCACTGAAAGAGTGTCAAGCTTTGGAACAGGCTGCCCAGGGAAGTGGTTGAGTCCCTATTCTGGAGGTGTTTAAAATACCTGTAAGTGTGGCAGTTAGAGACAGGGTTTAATGCCAGACATTGTAGTGTTAGGATAATGGTTGGAATTCATCATCTTAGATGTTTGTTTACAGCCTGATTTGGTGATTCTATAATTACAACTTGTTAAGTGCATTCTACTTTGCAGTAGGTCCTCATAAAGCTATCAAGGATTGGTAAGTGGTATAGAATGTAGTTACAGGGGAAAAAAAATGTTTCGTTTATGTAAAATTTCATATCACACCTAAGAGATTTTTATTATGCAAAACAGTTAAAAGCTCTTGGGTTTGTGCTTCACAGAGCTGTTACCTCCCTCTCTGCAGCTCTCACAGTGGCCTAACATGTTCCATGTTAAAATAACTTGTGCTTGCTATTGTGCCTTTTCAGCCTTAGCCTACCATGTTAGACAGTTTGGTTTTGCTTCTGGCCACTTCTGTTGGCAGTGACCAGCTAAGATCAGTTCTAACCTGAAATGTTAGCTGCCTTGTGGCTTTCTTTTGAATGTTTACTTGGTGTTGAGTTGGATTATCCTGGCAAAAAGGGACAATAAAACGTGTTTTAAATACTGTAAAATGTGCATTCTAGAAAAATACCCTTTAACAATTGAAAGAGTCATGTTGTGACTGAAGGAAGATATTCCTTTCCCCACAAATCAGATTAGCAGAAAAGTAAAAGTCAGCCTCTGAGGGATTTTGAGGTGCCTGAATTATTCTGAGAGCATGCAGTCTGCTTTGGCTCTTTTGGACAGAAGTTGACAATGGGGTGTCCCTCGTCATCAATTTGTGCCATGGCAGCTTTTGTTAGAGAACTCTGATTGGCACAGTGCAGCTGGTTGGGCCATGCTGTCTTGTTTAGTAGACCAGTATTAAATCTTTGAGCTGCAGATGACTATTCCAAACGGATTTTGTTACTGTAAAAGCTCAAAGATACTTTTCTGCAGATAAAAATGAGTTAAGGTAAAAAAGACAGCATACTCAAACCAGAAATGTCCCTTAAGAAATACTTAACAGGTTCTCTGACTGCAGAAGCACTAAGTGAAGGTTCTTGGCTATGCTGAAGGAAAGAATAGATCCACACCTTCCAGTCAAATGCGCATAGAAGAGCTGGAGAGTTGGTTCTTGTGGTATTCCATTTGTGGAGGCATCTAATCATGTGGATTAAGTTTCCAGTTAGCGCTTGTTGGTTGCATGTCTTCTGCAATGACTTGAAATTTTTAACTTGTTAACCTGGATTTTGATACCTCTGATAGTGTTCTTGAGGTTGAAAAAACTGAAAGATAGAACTAGGCTGCGGAAGAGATTATATGTTTATCTTCCCCCTGTCTATACAGGGAGATCGTTGATACTGTCTTAATGTCATTTGAATTTCAATTTGAGTACAGGTTGTGCTGAATCTTGATAGTTGAGGGGTTTTTTTTGTTCATGGAGAGTTGATCTCTAACATGGTAAAGAATATCAAGTGAAATCCTGTGCATTGTTCAACTGCAGTGCTCCTTATTAGATCAGTATTCTTTGCCTTAATTCCACTGTCCTGTCTTTGAAAAGGATTGAGACGGTTCTTCAGGCTAAGGCAGCATTGACTATTGCAGGTAAGGAATGATGACAATTTAAGGCTCTGAGATTATAAGCACAAAAAAGAAGAAATCTTCGAAAGATGCCTTGTGTTAACTTGAAAGGATAAAGAATTTGAAAAGGTTTAAGAGCAAGCAAAAACTCTGCAAACTCTGCAACTGAATGGGAGTAAGAAGGAGAAGAAAGGAAGGAGTTATGATCTAATATCAAAAGATGTGAGGATAAACTGACGGTGTATGAAAGTTGAGTTGAATAATAAAATAATACAAGTTTCTTAAGCAGAAGACAAGTAAGGAGGTAGGATAAACAGCCTCTTTGTGACACAGAGAGGAATGGGTCTATTTTAACGGTAATCCTGTCAGAACCCAAAATTGCATGGATTGTATCTGTTTTCCTAAGGATAGTGATGTTTATTTTGAAGCCAAGAGACTGTGGATGGTAGGGATATGGGTATGGGAGAGGTAGGTGATCGTTGCATTTGAATCGATGCAGAGGAGGGCAGCAGAAAGATGTGGATGGAACATAGCTCCAGAAATCTTGAAGAACTAGCTTGTGGTGCCACAGGCTTCTCAATACTACAGGCTTCTGATATGACAGACCTGTTCTTATGCTTCTCTAGATGAAGTTGTTAACAGTTGAAGTTATTAAAGATGAGAGAACAGCAAATCTTGTTTGTAGCTTGAAGAAGGGGAAAAGTAGTCTAGTAAGTATAGCCTTTCAGAGGTGAAATCTAATTGCTTCTAGGATGGAACAACTACTTTGTATAAAAGATGTTATTTTCAGTCTTAAAAAGAGACTGGTGTTGAGGACTCAGGAAGTGTTCCTAGTTCAGCATTCCTTTTTCACAGCTGCCGATCAGGTGAACGTACTGAACTTTATATGATTCAGGTAGGTGCTGCTGGTAGAATAGGGTGATTTTCTCAGTAAGTCATTTGCCCTGAGTCTGCAGACAGTCAAGTGAAGCATGTTTCCTACTGAAGGTACCTCTGCAGGGCTGAAACTGGTAGTTTTCAGCTCTGACTGAAAGGAAATTCTCTTGACCTGGAACATACTTGCAGTGTCTGGAGGAACTGCTTGTCTGTTGTCCAGTCAGTCAGCCTCTGTTGCATGTGTTCAGACCCTTCTTTCTACAGTTTGCGTGGAGAACCAAAGTTGAGGGATGTTGGAAGGGATAGGTGGTTTTGTGTTGGGTTTTCCTTGGGAACCAGAGTTCTTATAGCATAAATCGGGATAAATTACATTGATATAGCAGCTATTCAGCTACTGGTTTTTGCCTGGTTCAGATTTTGAGTTGGAAGTACTTTGTCTGAAAATGCTCCTTAATTATCTGTATGAGACAGTTGACGTGTGAGATGATCTTCTGTTAGAACTTTGCTAAAGGACGTAATTGATTATCTGTGTAACTTGAACCAGATGACCTGCACTTATCTTTTTCTTTGAAGTTAAAAGTTATTTTCTCTTAGAGTCCCTTGAAAGCACTAGAGATTTCCATCTGATCACACTGTAACTTGTGTCTGGTGTTACAGCAGAAATCTTGAGAACGTAGGTTTTTACTCATATCTTTTCTCCAAAATGTTGGGGCTGTCAGCTGTTTGTCTGAGGCAATGCTTATACTCATGAATCCCAAGTCCCCAGGGGAGTTAGGCCTGCCAAACCCTCAGGATTTTATTGTTTAAATTGGAAAGATCAGACAACCAGTACTTTTTGTATTATCATATTATTATTATTATTATTATGTTGTATGTTATTTTGTATTATGCTGTCAACCAAAGCCCACTTCTTGGTCACAGCTACAGAACCAGCATGGATGCAATGGCTGTTGATTCAAGATTTACATAGTGCACCATGAAGACCAAGTTGTTTGAGCTCCAAATCTCTTTTGCCAAAGACCAATACCCTTTTCCCTACTTCAAAGAAAGTATTACTGTTCCAGTTAAAACCATAGTGTTATAATAACAAGTTATATCCTTGATATGCACAGAATACAAAGACCTAATAAATATATCCTATAAAAAGAAAGGTGCTTTTGTTTTCCCTCTCTCTGAAGAGACAAGATCTTTAAGCAACCAAGTGGTCCCTCGTCAGGTGGATTAAGTTACCTATTAAAAGGAACTAAAGTGTCAGACAAATATGAAGAATTTTGCTCATGATGTTGCAGAAAGAAAAGCTTGTACTTCATTTTAGAAGTCTTTGGGGTTCCAACAATTTCCTTTCAACATCTGAATTTTTATAAAGAAGAGTTTTCTAGAGGTCTCCTTCAGCAAGAAGTCCTGCAGTCAGTGGTCTGTAGAAAAACCTCTTTTTCAGACTGGAAATGATGGAATTTTGGACTTTCTGTTTCCCTACTCATTATTTTCCATGAGTCACAGAGATGTGGGAGGTGTTTGATGTAGAATGGAAAATTTCTTACCTGATAACTTTTTTTTAAGGTAACAGTAGAATCTTCCTCAATTTAGCTCCCTGTAGTTTAGCAGCCAAGAAAAATGTCAGCCTTGTGCATTTTTGTAGACCACTTATCCAGGTTCGCATAGCTTACACGATTAGAAGTACTTTGCTACCAATAGCCTTGAAAGGTTGATGAAGCATTGAATGGCTCTTCTAAGGCACAGTTGAAGAGGAGGATACGTTGTGATGCTGAGCTCTCTCTGGAATTGTAAAGAAGTGAAAAGAATCTGATGCCCCATACAATAATGAGAAATTCCTGATCCTGCAGGAAAAAATACTTGCAAGAAGTTTTCAGTGCTTTAAAGGATACTTTTAGCGAATAGCTTGTGCACCCTGGTATCTTCATGATTGTTTTTTCCTTCAGAGCACTGTATTTAACATCTGAATTAGTTGAACAGTAAGGATGATTGCTTGATTTGGCAGTTACCATCTGCACAGCCAGTTTTGTGTGTCAGTAATTTTCTTTGTTCTATTGTTGAAAAAAAACCAGCTTTATAACTTAAAAAATGGTTTAAAACATAGTTGTTACCTACAGGGTGTTGTGTATGATAGTCTAGAATTGTATTGTTTTGACATTGCTAGCAAATTTAATTGGTTAGCAAAGCTTGTAGCAAAGCAAGTTAAAATTCCTCAATAACCTTTTGGTTTTGGAAGATGCTGTCTGTTGCAGTTTCCACTTGCGTTCTTGTTCTTTTAGTGATTCTAAAGGAGCATCTCAGTTTCACACGTATAAAATTCTACCCTAATAGACAACAGCACGAGTCACATAATTGAAATTACTGAATATGTTATAATGATGGTACTTTTATTTTCTGCATGCCAGAGGAAGTGTAGCAGATATGTTATGTGTTGAGTTTTGTAGCTTGCCAGAAGTACAGAAGTCTGCATGAGTGTTACTCTGTGTGTGCTAGCAGAGTGGGCACTTGGGGAAGCCTCGAGTTGGAGTCTCGGTGGTACCGTGATATTTGGGAGATCATAGAAAGAGATAACAGTACCATACACTCAAGTTCTGTGTGGATGTTACCTTGTACCTCCAGTGTTCAATATAGGCACTTACTTCATCTTCTCATACTGTTCTCTTCTGCAAAAATAGCACAATTACAGAGATATATGGTGTGTGATTTAGGCATCAGCTGAACAGACGGTAGATTTGAGCTAGTTAAAATACATTATATTCTCAAAATAGTCTATGTAATAGCTACAGTATTCATCTTTTAATGCATTTAATACATTAGAATGTCTTTTGTCATTTTCTTGAGGGAGAATCAGATTATTGAAGAACATAGCTCTTGTTATGGCAACCTTGAAATTATGACTGCAAAGCAAATACAAAAAAACCCCCCACCTAACGTGAAGAGAAAAAATAAATGTTTAATTGCATACAAATCCTACACAATTTTCATATGTACTCTCCTATTGCTTTATAATTGTTCTCAGTACTGATCACTGCTTACTTTACAGTTCCTTTTTTAGAACCATTCCTCAGTTCTTAGGTCATCTTGTACCTATTAGTGTTTTTAAAAAATATTGAGTTCTTAAGTGGTTTATTGCATTAACATGAATGAAAATAGTAACAGAAATAAGTTGATTCTTGAAGATAGGTATTGTTTTAGTGGATAGTGTCACCTAGCTTAACATTTATGCTCATCATCATCTGGATATCTGGCTACGTAACTGAGCGATGAAATTCTAAATCGACTCTTTTGCATGGGTCTATGTGAAAACAAAATTATGTGGGTTTTTTCTGACTGTTCATTCAGGGATTTGATAAGTGCAGATTCAATCATAGTCTATGTGAAACCATAGAGTTGTGCAGGAAAGGTATTCAGGTAAAAATGTCTTGAAATATAGTCTACTATGCAACCTGAATTTGTCCAAAGCCCCAGTTGTTAGCTGCTGTTATATTAATTTGATATTCAATTTTTAACTCTTAAATGTGATATCTCTCTGTAAAAATTACTTTGTTCCTAATGTTTAAAATCTGTTTCCAGGCTGCAAGCTGCTATATAAACAAGACTTTGCAAGACGGTTAGGACTGAGATGTGTTACTTGTAATTACTGCTCACAGCTGTGCAAAAAGGGAGCAACTAAGGAACTTGATGGTGTAGTGAGAGATTTCTGCAGTGAAGAGTGCTGTAAAAAATTTCAGGACTGGTACTACAAGGCAAGTAACTCAGAATTTTTGACAAGAGCTCCACAGTTAAAAAAACCAAAAATGCACATGTGAGGATATCTCAAGGACTGTGCAGCAAATATGGCTTACTTCAGCAAGGCATTTGCTACACAATCAGCAAATGTATTAGTTTAATCATTTGAGTTTTCTTAGATCATAGAGCGGCATTTCTACCATCTGATTTTATTAATTCATTTGGCAAGGAAGTCTTGAGTTCCAGAAAAACAAGAAGCTACTATGTATATTTGTTACTTTACAATTCCAATTTTTTTTCTCCTCAATCAATACCATCTTTTTCTTATCAAAACTTCCTCAATGTCTATTCAGAATGTCGAAAACACTGTTAATAGTAGCTGGATGATACCTTGAGTTGACTGACAATAAACTAGGTTATCAGGGTTTTTCTTGTTCCCGTTTTTGCCTCCTTTTTTGCCTTTTCCCTTCTCCCACAGTTTGAACTGCAGAGGCTCTGATTGTTCAGTATTTACCAGTGGAAAGGATGCCAAAGGGAAAAGCAAGACCAAATGGATTTCTAATAAAAATTGAAATCAAACAGATGGCATCTATTTCTAAATCTCTGGAAGCTTAACTACCTTGTGAAGCACAACCAGCAAAGAGTTCACATTAAGAGATGTTTTGTTTTCATTTTTGAAAGAAAGAAAGAAAGGTGAAATTGGACTGGGTTTAACCTGCGATTAATACCATGGATAAAATGTTTGATCTCTGGTATGAACATCCTGGAAAGCTACACTGATAATATCAAAACAAGAACTACACTTGTGGATGCAGTTGCAAAAAAAAGACAGTACAAAATTCATCACCTTACTAAAACTCTCTACACAGCCTGAAAGGCAATAAAAAGCTTGAAATGTTAGAGGGCTAGGTGTAAGTCCTGTAATTGAAGATGATCTGCCTGCCATAAAAGAACTGAATCTGAAGAAGTATCTGATATTTTGGGATGGCTGTTTCCAGAAATGTCATTATTTTGAATAATGTGTGTAGGGTCCTGTTAGACGTTCCTGAAAGAGAGCTACTGAAGACCAGGATGTGTTTCTTCTGCCTCACATGAAAACAGGATGAAGAATCTTGACTGCGAAGTTTTTAAGCTTACTAAAATGTCAACTTCATACAATAATATTTAATCTATATGCCTTTAAAACTTGGGGTATGGGGTCAAATTTATCCCTGCATAAAAAGTGCCTTCTGATAGAGAACTTAATCAAGCTTTGGTGTACTTTAGAACTGTCTTGGTGGTTTAGCAAAGAACTGTAGTCTGGAGGTGTGCATACCAAGCTAGTTTTGTGTACATAAACTTCTGTGGAAGCTTGTACTCTGATTCTAGTTTGAGAATTACTTGAAAACTCTGACCAGGTTATCTTTCTGATCCATGAGATAAGGCAATAACTTAATTGGCCCATTAAGTCTGCTTAGGAAATGCCATTGGCACTGTGGTACAGGAAAGTTAGAGATGATGCCATGAAAAGGCAATTTAATCTAAACAGACTTGCTGGTAACTTTTGATACTTTTGATGATGCTGAAATGTTAGGTATTTTTGCTTTTTGAATCTTAACACTAGTTTCCCTAGCAAGCGTTACTTGAAATTGAATTGTTGATTTATTTTTTTAAAGACTACTTAAAACCTTTGCCTAATTCAGTTCTGGTTATAAAAGTTTTGGATCTTATAAGGGGTAGATATGTAATAGGTTGTGGAAAACTGTGCTTTTCTAAAACTGTGGGGTTTTATTTCCTTTACATCCTTGCTGGTAACTTCTCCCTCTTTTATAAAAAAGTCAATCCACTTATCTTAGATTTGGTAGTGCCTTGTTAGCTAATGTTATTGCCTAGCTATAAATAGATAATAATCAAAATATGGGAAGACAGAATAGATAAGGACCCCTCCCCGAATTTGTACTTCTTTTGCTGGTTTTGTCTGTTAGCTTCTTAAAAGAATAGTTACACATGTATGAGCTTTGTCTCATTTATGCAATGTCCAGTGTTATTTTGGAGTTTCAATTAATGTATAAATGAAGATAAAAAAGTAGTGATAACCTAGTAATGTTTTAACCACCAGCATTGTGTTCATTAAACAACTGTTTGTCTCCATCTCTTTGTCTACTTTTTTTTATGGACACATCTTTCTCACAGTGTTATCTGGAAAGCATCTTAACTTCTAAAAAATAATGAAGTGTTATGGGAGAGCTTCCCTAAATGCCAAAATTCTCTTCTCAAAAAGCCAGAAGGAGCTAGCAGTGATCGAAGCACAACAGACTGTTACCTAGAAGTGTTAGGAGCACATCAGACTTGTGTAGAAGTGTTCTTCAAACTTGCTGTGAGGGATTGAAATGTAAGACTCGTTTAGTTCTAGTCATCTGTTGGGTGACAGCTACAGTTACCTTTTGGTGCCAGGTTATGAGGAAATTTCTTCTGTATGACCTCTATACACCTCTAAGACAAAAGGTAAAATTTTTGGTGTCGTGAGGTTAAGCTCCTTAAGTTATTAGAGCTCCTCTTGTAAACTACAATTACACGCCATGGTTTGGTTGTTAATCGGAAAAATACCTGAGAAATTTCAGTATAAATATTTTAGTAGCCTGATGATTAATGATGGCTTCAATCATTTGATGTTACTTTTACTGGAGCATTGAAAGTATCTTTAAAGGCAGTATACAGGGCTGAGAACAGCACAGAAATCTATTTCTTCAAATATACATTGTGAAACGTTGCTGAAAACTCTACAGCTTAAGTGTGCTTACAGGTCATTCAAGGCTACAGTGGAGCATTGGTTGAGCTGAGCATGTATGGTGATGACTGTGTTCAGCAGAGGTCAGATGTCTTCATCTTCAGTAAAGACTAAGTAGGAGGTAGAGACCTGCAGTCTGAGACCTAGAAAAATTGTGGCTGGTGAGCTTGAATAGCAATGGTTGTCAGCAGCGGTAAAACTTGAAACAGAGGAGCCAGCATTTATCTAAATGGCAGCAAGACAGCCTTGTGGAATTGCTCTTGTCTGGATGTAGCCATGGTAGAGGTAGGCATCTGTTTCAAGTAGGTGCTGTTTCACAACAGTTGATCTCCTTCTTCTTATAATCACTCAGTCTCTGGAAACATCTCTTGCCTTCCAATTTATTGCAGATGGAACTCAGAATAGACTCAGAGTAAGCTTCGGTCAAGTTAAAAATAGTCCAAACATCTAGGAACAAGTCGTTAGAAGTTTAAAAATGTAAATAAAAGCCCAACGTGTGAAAACTTTGGTTTTAAACCAAGTCTGGTGAAACATTAGTGATTTATACTAATCATCATGCCCATGACATTGGACCTAGGACAATTATTAGTCCAATAAGCAATCAGGAGTGGCAAAGGAGTTACATCAAGTTGGAGCACAGAGTATAGGTGGACTTTTGGGGAATGCTTGGATGGAGCAGACTTGAAGGTGGGCGTTTTGGAGGTTGAATTATAGTGCCAGTATCCCAAATGAAAACAAGTGGAAAGGGAGGAGAGAAAGCAGGAAATTGTGAAATAACACTTTCAATTTTGTTTGATTTTTACGGTCAGGGGAGAACAAGCAGGAAACTTCAGTGCATGGAATGGTGCGTAGTGTTGACTGCAAGCAATGGTAGAATTATGGTGTAGCAAATGGAGGGATGAGAAGTGAAGCATCCTTATAAAGGAATCTTGCTAAGGAACAGTAATTTTCATGTGGAAGCAAACCAAAATATTTTCACCTAAATACCTGAGTAGCTGTGTGGGAGAGACAATACTAGACTTGTCTAAAGACCAAAATGAAAGAGCAGGACCAGGAGAGGAAGAAACACTTGCAGCAAGAGTGCAGTTGCTGCATTTGATGAGATTTATCACCTTTTTCTTTCTTTGAAGGAGAGAGAAAATTGAGCAGAAAGTGATGCTTTGATAGTCAAGCAGTGTGCAGCAGGTTAGAATGGGTGGGCTTTTCTGTACATGGGCCAACTGCCATTCTTAACAATCAGTGTTAGGTGGGCTTGAGATTTAAAATCAGAGTGACTTACACAGCTTTTTTTTTTTTTACTTTTTTTTTTCCCCCCTCCTACCAGTATTTCAGACTTTTGGTGGCTTTGGAAGACATGTTTGCATGAAAGGTGTGAACTCACAGTTTCCCTGAACTAGGTTATTTTGGCAACACTCCACACTTCATCTTCTTCCCCACTTCCTTCCAAGAATATAACTTATTTGTGCTTTTGTCCCACTGATAACATCGCTGCTGCAAAATGAACTGTGGAATCAGCAGAATATCAGAGTGATAAATGGAATTTAAAAAAAAAACCAAAAAAACACAAAAAACCCACAAACCAAGCAAGTGAGGATGGGGGTAATGCGGTGCCTTTAGGGTCCCTGACCTTGTATCCCCTGCAGGTGCATAGATGCTCCTGCTGACGTCTGCCCAGGGCAGGGAGAAGAGAAGGACCTGCCCTTCCAGCTGCACCTGGCATTTGGTGCGAGGTGATCCTGAAGCCCCAGCTTTAATTGCTCCTAGGCACACTAAACCATTTTTATTTAAACTGAATATTTATGTAATTTTTAGCGTTGGTTATTCTGTTAGAATTGAGTTTGTGTATGATCTTAAATATTTGAAAATTACAACTGGGAGTTTCATTTCCAACGTTGCCAGGGGATGGTACTGGACTGTTCAGAGAAAGAACTCAACATTTAATTTTAAAAATTGCACTAATTGGCCTGTTGATACTTTTTTGGAGTTGCAAAAACTACAGTTGGACCATTTTTTTCTTTAGTCATCAGAGCCTTGTGCATAATTGCATAATGTTGTGTATGGTTTTACATATTAATGTTTTATGTTGCATACTATCATAACTTTCCTCTTCCTCTCTTGGCTATATTATTTGGTTGACTTATTTTGGATTTCTGAGCATCCACGAAACTTTTAGCTTTTTTTAAAGGCTACTTTAGGATGGAAGTCACAAACAATATCAAGGGGAACAGTAGAGCAAACAATTCTTTACTTATTTCAGGATCTGAAACTGGGACTGCCACTGTTCACATAATTTATAGCATGGCTGATGAAATCCAGTGGAATCTACTTTGGAGAAAGTCAATGCCTTTTGTAGTGATACAGCATGAAATTACCGTGTAGGCTGGTGAAAGATATATTGTTTAAATGTTTAGCTAGGGATAGAGAAGGACAAAAATTTTGAATTTCACGTTACATGCTAACTAGCTTTTGTGGAAACCTCTTTAGTTTGAGGGCTGTTGCTGTTTATATGTCATAGAGAAGCTTTGGTAACTAAAGTTATTGAAATCTAAAATCACTGATGAACAACTAAAATAGTTAGGATATGGAAGTTATTTACACTGAAGGACTGTGATTTGATACCTAGGGAAGTGATTGTCTTTGTGACTTAAAAAAAACCCCACCAAACTTCGAGGGGAAAAAACAACTCTACTTGTCCTCAGTTCATGAGAGGCATTAAAGACTCATGAGTCACTTTCTGCTCTTGTTTTGCAGAATGCTTTAGTGGAGTTAATTAAAATCGATGCATAAAATTCTTCTGCTGTCTGTCTAGAAATAAGCCATTTATAGAGACTTAGTGAAACAAAGCAGATTCATTCTGGGTTATAATTCCCAGTAAACTATTGAAAAGAAAGTCATAGATGTGCCTGTACACAGTGGTTAGAAGGTGGCGTAACTATCAGAAACCCTGCATGAACAAGACTTAACTGCCGAGTGGTAATTGTTCTTCTGTAGTCTTAAAAATGTAGCCTTTTAAAATGTAGAAATATATATTTTTTTTTGTGCAAAGCTTGCTTAAAAATGTCCAAATCTTCCTTTGCATTAAAGGCTGCACGATGTGACTGTTGTAAGTCTCAAGGAACTCTCAAAGAGAAGGTGCAGTGGCGTGGGGAAATGAAACACTTCTGTGACCAGCACTGTTTGCTCCGTTTCTATTGTCAACAAAATGAACCAAATCTGGCAACCCAAAAAGGACCTGAGAACTTACACTACGGTACGTGCTGCTTTGTGGCTGCTAAACAGCGAACAGGGTGCTTCCTTTAAATTAAAAATTGAAAACTGCATGGGTTGTTTATTTGTTGTCATAAACGGTGCTAGAGATCACCCTTTTTTATTTCATCATCCAAGACATCATTGAGCTGCTTGCTGGTTTTTGTCTTAGGTCTTTATTATTTTTTCAAGAGCTGAAACATTGTCAGATGATGAAATAGTTTTGTAATCACTTTTTGAAAAAAAAATCCATAATGTTAATGTTAAGCGTAATTTTATTTGTCTTTGACAGAAAATATTTCCTTTGTTAATTGTGATCTGGTTTGTTGTTACTTACTCTGTGGAAACACTTCTTTTCAAAACGTGTTTGGGTCACAGAGAACAGATAAATGCACTAGAAACAAAAAAATAAATACATTAAATGGAATGAAAAGAAAATAAATGAAATTAAAACTAAATTATAATGGAATGCCAGTATCAAGATAAGATGAATGCATTGCTTTTTTTTTTTTCTGTTGGCTATTAGGTACTGTATAAATTTGCTGATAGTGACTGAATGCATATTTACATGGTTCAAATGGCAAGTAAGGCAAAATTCAAATAAATCAGCCTTTTAATTAATGTGATTATAGCAACACGAATTCTTTGTATGTCCGTTTTCATATCTGAACTTCTACTTTTCTGAAAGAGGCTGTAGTCATGTCTGGATGGAGCACTGATGAAGCGTTGGCCTTTGCATGAGGTTCAATGCTGGAGTAAAGCGGTGCCGAGGGATGAGCTGTCTTGCTTGTAGTTCTTACTGGGAACGAAGCACTAATCAATGTTAATTTAATGTTGTCGTGATGATAGGTGTTGTTTGAGTTGCTTACAGAAATTTTATTAGATGCTGATCTAGGGAAAAGAATTTATAAAAAAATATGTTTTCTTACATTTTTAGATCAAGGCTGTCAAACCCCTCGAACAAAACTAACAGTAAGTACATCTGTTTAATACATACAGAACATAATTAAATGTATTTAAAATGTGAGATCCTAGTAGCTTAAATGGATGCTGGTAAAAAACCCCAAATTAGTGTCTTTGAATGATTCTGATCTATATTTATGGAACTTAGTCTTTTTGACATCAGTAGATGTAATTAAATTTGTAATGTTTATTTTTCATATTTTCAAATCATCAGTCAAGTATTTTAATGTTTATAGTGCATTAAAGTGTTGCTTAAAGGTTAATCCATGAAGGTGTGTAGATCTTACTCATGTTTAGACTGATCAGGTGTTTTTATTAAGTAAAGAAAGGGAAGATAATTTCACTGATCAGTTAGAATAGTAAGAGCGATACCTTAGCTTGAAGGGCTACAAATAAAGCTTTAGATCTTAAATTATAGTTCCTAAACATAGAATAATTGGTGCTCAAGGTCTGATTGGCCTTGCTACAGGTGACAGAGTGGGGAAGCGTAACCTTTTGCAGGATGACTGGGAGGGTGGGGATCATCATTGGAGCTGCAGCTTTCATTTTGGGTTTCAGGTTTTGTCAGCTTGTTAAAAGTAGTATTAAGAACTTTTTTTTTCAGTTAGCTTATTCTCTTTAAAACCTAGTTTTGTTTTGATTTGTTTGTCTCATGGAAGATCTGAGAAGTGCTTGGGGTTTTTTTGTGAAAATATTGGCTCACTTTGAAAGTATTTTGATGTCATTGTAATATATGTTAATCAAAAACACAGAAAATAAGATTGTTTAGGTAACTACAGACATCAGACAAGCTAAACTGTCAGGTTAAAAATATCTAGTATTTTATCTTTAATTGCTTCCAACGATTTTAATTCAGTCCTTAAATTTTTAAAGATCATATAAAAGCAATTTGTGGTACAATTTTAAAAATATTTTTTTGAAAGTTTGTGCCTGTTAAATAATGTCCGCTGCTGTTCTTATGACTTGGCTTCCTTTCCATATATAAAAGAATATCTGGAGCTAGGCTTAGTTCATATGACCAAATACAAGTGGCAGTCTGTTTCTTAATTCAGGTACTAAAACAGGTGTTAGGGGACAAACCTCAAGACTGAAAGAAGAGGGTTTTTTAAACTGTTGGATGTGAGAACACAGGTTGAGCTTTCTGTGATGTTCTCAAGTTTTTGTTGTCACTAGTGCAGAGCCAGCAGGGGGAGCTCGAAGTTCATACTTTATTATCTCTAAATAATTTTAATACCAATAATAATAAATAGGGTGTTTGTTGTTGTTTTTTTTTTTTTAAATGTCATCTTTGTATTATAGCATAGTTCAGGAGGGTTAGATCTTGAGACCTTATAGTGAATTCTTCTCACAGCTAGAACAGTTTTTGAAGTTATAAAATAGCTTAAGTTGCACTTTCGCTTAAACAAGAAAGCAAAATTAATATCTTGAATATAATGAATTTGAAGAAAAGAAGAAGAGAAAGAAAAATTAGCCAAAATTTGTTAAAATGCCAGCCCTGACTGAGCAAAATACAACTACATTTCATTGCTGGCAGCAGCAGCTCATTGCTACAAATGTAGGATAGCTTGCAATAAAGGAGCAATAGTTGGTGCTGTTGTGTTGTTTGAGCTTCCTCTCCAGTATCTCATTTACAAAAAGTATCAACAGATGTATTAAATCAAGATCTCTGTATTGAAATCAGTGTGATGATGCGGGCATAAAAGATTCCAGTATTGCGTGTTCGCTGGGGCAAGCAGACGATGCCTTGGTGTCCCCACAGTATTAGCATCAAGCTCAGAGGAAAGAGCTGATGTTCTCATGCTTGCTGGCTTGTTGAGACCTTGGAATCTTTATTAAGACCCGTGAGTTAATTAGAAAAAAATACACTAGGTTGAAAACATGAAGATAAGGGGCACATCTGTGGAAAATAGTGGGTTGCACTGTGTTGTTGTACTGCAGGTTTATCACAGGTGAAAATTCACCGGGGTAGCTGCTGACGGGATACAGAAACACTATATAAGGTTGGCATCCTCTCAATAAATGTGATCTTGCTTGTTGCCTCATCAGTGGGGCCTGTGCCTTAATTGCTGCATGATGTAACAGCACCTTCTTTTTTTATTTGCTTGTCTATAGGGCTCAGCACCGCCACCTTCTCCAACAGCTAACAGAGAAATGAAGAACAAGGCAGTTCTTTGCAAGCCTTTGACAATGACGAAAGCCACATACTGTAAACCTCACATGCAGACAAAATCTTGCCAGACAGGTAATTCTTGAACGCTACTGGAACTACTCATTTTTTCATGGCAGATATTTTTTAACTGTTACTGTCTTGGAACATACTGCAAATATTCTGAGATATTTTTTCCCTTAACTGCAGGTGTAAAATATATTTAAGTACCTAGCAGCATTTGCCCTTTTCTTTTTTCTTTTAATAGAGGATGATTGGAGAAAAGAGTATGTCCCAGTGCCTATTCCCGTACCTGTCTATGTTCCGGTGCCTATGAACATGTGTAGTCAAAATGTCCCTGTTCCTACAGCAGTTCCTGTTCCTGTAAGTAAGACTTCAGCTTAATTTTTAACTTGACATTCATTCACACATAGAATCATGGAATAGTTTGGGTTGGAAGGGACCTTAAAGATCACCCAGTTCCAACCGCCACTGCCATGGGCAGGGACACCTCCCACCAGACCAGGTTGCCCAAGACCCCATCCAACCTGGCCTTGAACACCTCCAGGGATGGAGCAGCCACAGCTTCCCTGGGCAACCTGTGCCAGTGCCTCACTACACTCAGAGTGAAGAAATTCATCTTTATGTCTAGTCTAAATCTGTTCCTCTTCAGTTTATACCTGTTGTCCCTCGTCCTATCACTCCAAGCCTTTGTGAAAAGTCCTTCACCAGCTTTCTTGTAGCCCGCCTTCAGGTACTGGAAGGTCGCTGTAAGGTCTGTCTGGACCCTTCTCTTCTCCAGGCTGAACAAGCCCAGCTTTCTCAGCCTCTCCTCATATGGAAGGTGCTTCAACCCTCAGATAATCTTTGTAGCCCTCCTCTGGACATATTCAACATTTCCATCTATCTCCTTCTTGTGTTGAGGATTCCAGAACTGGACACAGTACACCAGATGGTATCTCATAAGAGAGAAATAGAGGGGCAGAGTCACCTCCCTACACGTGTCTGGGACCACTTCATGGTTTTGATTGTTCTCAGTCTGGTCTAGCTAAAGGATTGCAGGATGCCGCAGCAGTATTTAGTGAAAAAGCATTAGAAATCTTACAGTGGCACTTCAGTTCCTGATTGTTCCTTAGGACTTCTCTGTCTGCTTTCAGTGTGAAAATCTGGTGCTGCTGAACATTTTAGGAACAATTCTGAGTGATCATTTTGAGTTTGCTGAATAGGCATTGAACAGCAAGATTGGGTTTGGTGATGGGGAAACCGAAAGATTGTGTTGGAAATGGATGGCAGAGTGGGATAAACAGAAGGAAGAAGAGTGGATAAAAAAAGGAACCTTGTGCCAATAAAAGAAAATAAATCTGACACATTTGTTATCACTTATGTACCAAATCTTATCCAAATGGTGGAAAAAACCTAACCCTGAGTTCTTGAAGTTCTGTGTTTCACAAGCAAGGCACTAGAACAAGATGCTGATTAGTCCAAAATCTTAGTCTGAAGTTATAGTCAGACAGGTTTGGAGCTCTGGAGTTCCTTCAGATCTTACTTTGACCCATAGTATTTTGTCATATTTAAATTTTTTCTATATCCTTTCCTACTTTACCTTTTCAATCATTTATATTGAATTTTTTAACCTGTCAACATTTTTTTTTCATTAGCCTATACTGAACTATTTCTAATCTGTATTAACTCTGTCCTTTAGATGAGAGGTGTAGAGTTTGTTTCTGTGTTGACTGCTTTGAATACCTTGTTGCAGCCTATTTTTTTTCTTTTTTTAATTGTCTCTTTCTCCCTCTTTGTGCAGGTGCCAGTTCCAGTTTTCTTACCCACTGGTCTGGATAGCAGTGAGAAAATCCTTGCAGCAATAGAAGAGCTGAAGGGAAAAATACCCTCAAATCCTCTGGAAACTGAGCTACTGAACTTGTCAGGGATGTTAACTGAACATGAAGGAAAAGCTGAAGCTTCTGATGTGGCCAGTGAGTTTCCTGCTGAGTTTTTGACTCTTTGGAGTGCTGGGGCTTATGTGTTGGGTGGTGTGAAGAGAACGGGAAGATGTTTTTCTCACTTTAGGTGAAGATTCTTTGAATACAACAGTGCTACTGTGGAATTCTTATATGAAGTTGAAATAGTAATTCTTTAAATATTTTTAAAGATCACTTTACACATTTGGAATACAGAAAACTTTCTGAAGTCCGTTATGAGACTTCAGTGTGCTGTACCAGACCTTTGCCTTTAAAAACACAGGCATTCTCTTAGCTTGTGCCAGCTCCCCAACTGATGGCGAGCCAGGATTGCACACACATATTTTCTTTCTGGCATAACTCAAGCCAAGCCAAAACCAGTACAGTCTTTCCCCCAGAAAACCTCAAGTCAGAAGTTTAGGGAAAGCGATCTCCGTAACTGTCTTACAGGTGTGAACAGAGCTTTCTCTGAACAGGTGGGTTGTGACAGGATTCTGATCTTGTTATAGTAACGCATTGCTAGGCACATGTTACATTGAGCACGGGGAAGTGAGGACTGTTAAAACTAAGAGAAACACTCCTTTCACAAGTGGAACTGTGGTTAACTAAAACAGGTGGCCTAATGATGCTTCCGCTCTTGATTGATCCTGTCCTGGAAGCATCATCTCTTTGAAGACAGTAATGCATCAACTGATAGATCATTGTGATTGTGGTGCTGAAATAACTTATCATCCCACCAGCTCACCTAAAAGGGGAGATCTACTGGGGACAACTTTGCAGCTGAAGATCAAAAAATCCCACATATAATGATATTTTTGCAGTGAACATACTTTTCTGCCCCTCTCTACTGGCTCTGCTTGCCAAAATCCTTAAGTCTCTTCTGTATCTTTCCAGGTGAATTTGCCTTCTCTTCAAGAAATCTAGATTTTTAAGGTTTCTTCCATGACTCTGAAACTTTGGGGTTTTTTCAGGCTCTTTCAAAAAAATGTCTCAAGGAGTGTTGATAAATGACATGTACTCATGCTTTGGACCTGGTTTATGAGGCTGCAGTCCCAGGAGGCTTATTGTTTTCCAAACTGTTGCCATTTCCCCGCTCGAGCTGGACATTTCTGGTAGTGCAGTAAGGTTGCCATTTGCAATTCCTTGCTCCTTTCAGCAAAGTGCAGCTAGCTGAATGGGTAGAAGTATGGAATTGGAGTTTGCTTGTTTGCAGAGAACTGAATTTGGAGAAATCTGTCTTTGCCAGAAGTGGGAAAGCAATCAAGCTTTTGTTTATCTCAGCCTTCTTCCCTCATTTGCTTTTGCAGGTTCTCTTTCACAGATTTGCAAGTCTGTTTTGTTGTGGGCAGAATTCCTTGAATACTGTGTGCAGTT
>WAAB01009924.1:21891-36334 GCA_013389865.1 Piaya cayana
CTTCCAACTCAGTGATTCTGTGATTCTGTGAATCATGTAGAAAAATAGAATTGTTACACTTGTTTGAGTTCTGTGACTGGTTGATATGATCCATATTCCCCAGTATTTGATTCTATGTGCATGTGCTTCGCTGACTCTTCTTAATGGTAGATAGATGAGCTAGGAAGTATATTTTCTGTTCAAAGGAAATCGCACTGAATGACTAAATCAGAGATCCCAAGAACAAAACCTAGGATGTTGATGAGCAAACAAGCAGATTTTTAGCTACTAGGCTTCTAATGTTCTAAATCTGGTTTTGACTGATCCATGTGTTGATTAAAATAAGAAACATTTTCCTTTTTTTTCAATTCTATTTGCTTTTATTTACAGGTGTGATAGTTGAGTCAAATCTACTAAACTCAGAAACAAATCTACTAAACTCGGAAACAAATCTACAAAACTCAGAAACAGAGGCACGGACAAGCTTACCTGATGTTCCATATGAACCAGATCTTGATATTGAAATAGACTTTCCAAGAGGTATTTTTTTCTGTCATCTATTAAATATTGTGAAATAGATGTTGTGAGCAACCATTGTACTTCGATTCATCATACTTGCCGAGAAACTTAACTGATTGCAAGATCCACTTGACTGACTCTATTAGGTAAAACTTTGCTGTGCCTTTGCAAGACTAAGGGCTTCCAAATGAATTCTTCTATTTTCCTAAACACAGTATTTGAAACACAATGCAAAGAAAAGGGGGAATTAACCTTCCACAGAAGAATCTGACTGAATCATTTAGTTTTGGACATGCATCATTGAATTTTGGATGCAAATGTCCTGTATCATGGAAAACAATGAAAACATTCTTCAATTACCATGTTCCCATGGGAAATGAAATGGTAGATTAGAGCAGAAATTACAAAGGGGTAAATTTCCCACTTGAGTTTGCTAGGAAATAGCAAAATTGTTATATTGTGCTTCACTTGTTAGCTTTTAGTATGCTTTTCGGGATCCCTTACTTTAAAGCACAATGATATAGTTAATTGTTATTTTCAAACCAATATTACCTGAAAGGTGTTAAAAAAATGTTTCTGTTCACTTATTTTCAGCAACTGAGGAGCTTGATACAGAAAATGAGTTTTTATTACCTCCTGTTTTTGGGGAAGAATATGAGGAACAGCCAAGACCTAGGTCTAAAAAGAAGGTAATTTTGTCATGCTGTCAAGAAAACAGAACCACACAAGTTTTAAGGGGGCATAAATATGCCAGATTTTGGGGGGTAAGGGGGTTGGCTCTCATGCTGCTCTAAAATGTGTTACTGCCTATTCATACCTGCTACCCCTTCTTGATGATGCAAATTGCTGTACTTCAAATAATAAAATTACTTCAGTCCAATGTTTGTTGCCATTAACTGTTGGATATAACAGGAGTGTAATTTCTAACTTCTGATCCCACTTCTGTTTCACTTTGGTAGGCTGTTGATGTAATGTGCTAATTTTTATATGAACACTGTGCTTTCAGTGATGCTTTTCTACCTTCTGCTTTGAACAAAACTCTCTTGGTTTAATTTGGAAGTAAAATGGAAGAATGTTGGCATTACCATAGCTTATAATGGGAGCTATAACACATGCTGTATAAAAAGGGTTAAAAATTCCTTTTTCATTTGCTTGTATGTTTCCCATATCTTATTTTCAAAAATCTCAGTTTTGACATTGCAAATAAATTACCCATAGTCTTTTATTTAGAAAGAAGCTAAGAGGAAATAGTTTCTGATGCCTGAAACAAAGCTGAAATATTTTTATTGCAATAACTGCAGTAGATATCAAAGCTTTTTTTAAAAAAAGTTAACTTCTAATAAGACTTTATAAGAATAACTGTGTCTTTCTAGTTTTAAATTGGGAGTCTAAACTATCATTATTATTGGCTGGACATTATCTGCACATCCAATTCTGGATGTACTCTAATTTGGGACTGGTGCTGGCCTTTCCTTTGATGAGTTCCACTGAGCCTAAGAATTGACCTCCTGGCATAATTTGTACCATCTTTAACTTCCTGCATGTTAATACAATGAAATCCTATAAATACACTGAATTATTTGGAGCAGCATGTGTTTGTTGCCTAATACGATATAACCAATACGGCAACTCCATCATCAAAAGTTACTCTTGTCTGTGTTAGCATTCAGTTTGAAAGATGAATTGGAAATGTCTGTCAGATTCAGTAAATACTGCCCTAAGAAGTTTGTTTGACCCAGGAACTACCTACTGAATGAAGCGTGTGTTTCTTTACACTGAACCTTCAGTTTGCATTTTGGCCAACAACTTGCTTATCCTGCTCAGCTTCTGTGTTAGCTGCCGTCAGCGGCCGTTGGCAGTGTTAATCACTGTTTTTTTTGATGACAGGGGGTGAAGAGGAAAGCAGTGTCAGAATACCAGTCTCACGATGACAGCTCCGAAAACTCAGAGTGCAGTTTTCCATTCAAATATGCATACGGAGTAAATGCATGGAAGCACTGGGTAAAGTCTCGATATTTAGCTGAAGAGCTTCCAGAACTAGAGGAACTGAAATCAAGTAAGTATTTCTAAAAATCTGGCATTCAGGTTTTTATTTAATAGGGGAGAACACCTCACAGCAGGGAAGGGGTAGATTCCCCAACATTGGACGCGTAATATTCTGTTGGACTGGGTGCTAGACTGTGTGTTTGCTGAGGAAGATTGGGCCAGATGGTCCTTGAGGTCCCTTCCAACCTTGTATTCTATGAAGTGCTATGTTCATCTGATTTTCAGCTGGAATTTTTATTGCAAGTTTTCACACATGCATACTGTTTCCACATTGACTGGAATTATTTTACTGCAAATCTTCAAACTGCAAATTTTCAAACTCTTTTTCTTTTCCTAAAGAAGTTTTCCCTACTTATTTCAAAATGCTGGCTGACACACTTCTCATGCAGGCCAGGATAGCACCTTTGTGGCTTTTCTGACTTTCTGTGACCACTTTGTTTGCATCCCTTTTTTTTCCTCATGTTCTAACTCACCCTGGAGTTCACACCTTTTCTGGACTTCTAAATTGCAAGGAAAAGGCGTCCTGCTCTTTGTCCTGGAAAGCGATCTTGATCTGAGTGTGGTGTTACCTGGCTGTGAAGCTCTGATATGAGGTGGCTTCTATGGAGCTCCACTACATGTACATTTGCAGTGTCAGGGAAAAGGGGGATTGCTGCTAAACCTGCTGTTCTTCACCTCCTGTGTGCATCTCAGCACTGTTGTGTTATGCTGTTGGATCATCAGAAATTGCTGTTTCCCCTGACAGTCTTTCTCTACAGCACTGTCTTCACTTCAGCATCGTGGGCCGCTTGTGTGTTGTCCTCAGCTGTGCATGACAGGATAGTTTGTCAGTGGGTGATATTGCAATTGCTTAATTAGACTTTGCTCTGGTAGCCTTGTTTGTTTTAATACAGACCTGACACTTGAACTGCTTAGTCCATTTAGACTTATTCATTGGTTAGTGGAGAGGTCATCAAGCCTATTTCCTGCTGTCCAGTCCAAAAATACCCCATGTCACTCTCACTGTTTAATAATTCTGTTGTGTAATATAGCATTTTTTCTCTATTTTACAGCGAAGTCTGTGAAATTAAAGGAAGATCTTTTATCACATACTGCAGCTGAGTTAAACTATGGGTTGACACATTTTGTCAATGAAATTCGAAGGCCAAATGGAGAGAACTATGCACCCGACAGCATCTATTATCTGTGTCTTGGGATTCAGGAGGTTAGTAAAGGCCGTAGAGGTGGTAATCGTAGCCGCTGGTTTGACTGTAACCCGTTTCAGTGGAAGAATAGAGATTATTGGTTAGGAGCTATTCTTAATATAATGGCTATGACCTGGAACATGGAGGGGCTGCTGTGTAAATCACATTGTAGAAAGCTGTCTATATAGAAAATGAGTTTGCAGGCCCATCCTGAAAACGCAAATGTAAACTTGATACATCATAAGAATTTTAAGCTTCTTGCTGGGTTAAAGCAAGGAATTTGCTGTCAGAAAATAACTTAGTTTTTCCAAATGCCTTGCTTAATTTTGTTTCTTAAGATGGCTTAATGTAAAAACAGAACGCAACAGGGTATGAACTGTAAATGTTTTGCTAATTCAGTTACTTAGCATAAAGTGAAACAAGCTATTTGAAGTGGTTTTGGGGGAGAGTCTAGTTACTGAGTATTGCAGCCTGTGGAGAGTCAGGCTTTCTTGTAGAGTGCAGGAAACTGCCTTATTGACTGTCTTATACATCCTGCCCCAGAACTGTGATTAAGTTGTATTTCAGAGACAAAGGGAATCAGTTTATATGTCATGTATGGGAAGGCAATAAGGTATCACTGGGTAATTAGAAAAGATATTGCACAGCTTATCTTTTAAGCAGAAGTTGTCTTTATTTTTGATACATAAGGCAGATGTCAGATATAATAAGCTTTGCCAAGATCTGAGAACACAGAAAAATCCGTGCAAGTTAAAAGGCAATGAAAATGCATGTGATGTAGAATGCAGGCTGTTTACAGGTTTTGGAATCCCCCTTAAATTGTTTTATACTTCAGACAGAGACATGAATCAAATAATAACTTCTTTTAATCAGAATCTTTTTAACATAAATAGTGTCTCCACACATTCTCCTGCATTGCAAGTATGAAAAATTTAATAGTTGATATCCTTACCACCTGGTTGAAATTTGAGAAGCAAGCATTCACTGACATTGTAGTCAATATTGCCACAAGGCATGTTTCTAATCCAGCTTTCTGCTTCTACACTTGCATGATATACCATCTCTCTCTGTCCTTCTGTCGAACTGAAAGTACTTGTATTAAGCTGATAAACGATACACAGAGTGAGTTATCTGTTTATAAAATGGAACTCAACTAATATTTTTATTTTTTCACCTTCCTCTTTGTGCTTTTGATATTGTCTGTTTTGCCTGCCGTGAAAGCTAGTTATGCTTAATTTTTTTTTTCTTTTTAGCTCATCATAGCTAAAATTCGTGTGGCACAATTAACGTGAGACCTAATGCACATACACAATGCTGGAACATTAGAGGAACAACTTGTGGTTGTGTTGCTAAAATTATTGCTTATTGTTAGTGTCCCGTGCTTATTTTGGGTGATCTTAACATCTCCTTTTCATTGGCACAGTTGTGCCAGTGCACACTGCAGAGTGGTAGGAATTTGTGCCCTGTTACACAGAGTTTGCATTTCACAAAGGCAGAGATAGCGAGTGAAGGACAGAACATAAGCATGTGAGCTGTCTAGGGTTGCAGCCAACATCTGTCTGCTAATGGCAAATTGTTTGCATAAAAATATGTGTTACCCTTCTGAAAAAAACAGCTTTAAATACATTAGTGGTACAGTAAATGCAGTGTTGTCACAGTGTGCAACAAGACTCCATGACCTTTAGTATTTTCTTAGTCCTTGCCATCTGATAACCCTGATGTGGTTACTCTTGAAAGAGAATAAATTATCTGCTACTGCATAACAGATATTGTCACTGTTTAACTCAGAAGGGGCTCAGAGGACTTTAAATGTTGCCATTTAAGGATAAAGTTGTGCCAAAGATCATTAATACTTTGCTAACTCAGAGTAAGTTTCTCCTCAAACAAGGAAAGAGAAAGCCTTCGGTTAAGTCATAGAATTGTGGAATAGTTTGGGTTGGAAGGGATCTTAAAGATCATCCAGTTCTAACCTCCCTGCCATGGACAGGGACACCTCCCACCAGACGAGGCTGGCCAAGGTCCCATCCAACCTGACCTTGAACACCCCCAGGGATGGGGCAGCCACATCTTCCCTAGGCAACCTGTGCCACTGCCTCACCACTCTCATAGTGAAGAATTTCCTCCTCATATCTACTCTAAATCTGCCTCTTTCCAATTTATACCCATTGGCTGTAGTCCTATCACTCCAAGCCTTTGTAAACAGTCCCTCCCCAGCTTTCTTGTAGCCCTTTTCAGGTACTGGAAAATATCTCCTTGGAGCCTTCTCTTCTCCAGGCCAGACAAGCCCAACTCTCTCATCTTGTCTTCGTATGGGAGGTGCTCCAGCTCTCTGAACATCTGTGTAACCCTCTTCTGGACCCATCCCAGCAGTTAAAGAGCACATCCCCCTGCACCAGAACTGTTGCACTCACTGTGGTTAAGTGTGGGCTCAGGGTGGAGCTTTTCCTTACAGGAGTAATTTGGTTCTAGCATAGGGGAAGTGCTCAGGAGTCTTCAAGTCTTGGGTTGTTTTTTTGACTTTGTAAAATAACTATTTTTCTTAAAGGAAGCACTTGGAAAACCTATTCCAGCAAACTGGTCACTCAGTCAAATGGTACATTTTCTCCATTCAGGTTCATTTACAGCTGCAATTGTTCTGCGTCCAGCCAGAAATGGTGCAGTAGTGGGTTTGATAACTCTGAAGTACTGGTCCTGAAAAATAATCATACTTGAAAATAAAGCTATTACGTGGTCAGGCGGGTCATGTTCTAGTGGAGAGGGTTCATCTAGAAGAATGTGTTAACCTGCCTTGCTTCCTTGCTGCATCGTGGCCTTCATTCTTTGTATGAGTACAGGCTCAGGTTTTAGGAGTATATGGGGAGTGTGTTTGGTTTTCGCATGTGTAGTAATTGGGTGGTTTCATCAAAATTCAGGCTCACAGAGCTTGGCAGATGTTTGTCTGAAGGTGCTGTGGGCGGCAATACAGCCTGTTCTCCACCATGAAACTCAGAGGCATGTCCGGTTCCTTCCCATTCCCTGCAGTTTTGGTAGAGCTCATCTCCGGTGGGAGCTGCTTGTGTTAGTCGTTCTCCCTCTAGAGTTTGTGAAGTAGCAGAGCACAGCATTATGGTGTGGAAGTGAAGGTTTGCAGGTGTGGGGGGGTTATTGTGTAGCTGGGGACACTACAACACATCATTCTTCCATAGACTGCTGTGCCAATGGTATAGGGTGCTTCACAGTTCTGCTGGTGATTTCAGGGTTTAGCCAAACATTCTGAATCAGGAAACAGCAATCTTTTTGTTGAGTTCTCACAGGCTTGTGCGGGAATTGGTTTTGAACCAGTTTACAGTTTCATTTCAGTTTCATTGCCAGCATTCTATGAGAGTGGTAAATGCAAACCAGAGAAAAAGAAAATTCATGGAAGAGAAATGTGGCAGGGAACAGAGAGGCAAACCCCATGAGACTTGAAGTAAGCTCTATTGTCTGTTTTAGAATTGATTTATAAAATCAAAACCGGTGGGTCTAGAAACAAGTATGTTGAGGAGGAATATTTTGCTTTGAAAAATCAGTTAGATGTACTGTATGAAATAGTTACCTAAATGAAGATCTTGCATTGGAGACTTCTAGGAAGTATATTCATTCATTTTTCTGTATTACGAAACTGAGTGCAAAGATAAGGAAGTCAAGATATGCTGAACTTCCTAATAGAAATGGATGCTGTGTTTAACGTTATTTCAAGTATGGGTACAGAAATAGGTGTCATTTCCAGAAGTGAGTACGTTTTTTGTGTCTGGCACTTTTATTGTATTCACAAACAACAGGCTTATTCATGCAAAGATAACACTGAAGTGGAAGATTTTAAGAGGCCAATCCTCTCTTTCTTAGAAATGTCTCCAGAGAGGGTAATGTCAAATACTAGTAGAGCCCTCAGCCATTATTTCTTGGTGAAGTTCAAAAGAGTTTCTGTCTGTAAGGTCAAGAAGATTGAGATAATTAGATTGCAGAATAGGCAGGTGCCCTGCACCATCCTATAATTTTTCTTGCACTGCTGCATGTCACCACCACAGATATATGGAGATACTTTTTGCTCCCGCTTCTTTATTGAAGATGCTTTTGTCAGTGTCTAGAGTTCACATTTAAAATGTCAGGTTCAGATTCTTGCTAAATGTTTTTCCTCCTTTGAAGGACCACATGAAGGAAACAATTAATTAATTGTGGGTTTTTTTAATGACTCCCCATTCACTGTACTGTGTTGCTCAAAGTAAATTTTAGAGAAACATGTTAGAGATGCAGTTAAACTATTATATGTATCCTGTTAGAAATTTACAGCTAAATACTGGGGAAGTGACATTGCTTTGTTTTTAGATAGTGTCGTTTTATAAACATGCAAGCATTGTACTGAAAAAGAACCCTGTAGCACAGGATTTGTTCTAATTTGGAATTATAAATATTGTATCTCTTTCTTTCTGTAGTATTTATATGGAAGTAATCGAAAAGACAACATATTCATTGATCCCATCTACCATACGTTTGAACAGGAATTAAATAAAATCCTGAGAAGCTGGCAACCAAGCATACTTCCAGATGGTAATATTCTTTTTTGTCATGTATGTTTTTAATCTCTTGATTGTTCTGTATTCTTAAGCATGCAGATAGATACAAACATTTCATGCATTGTGGTAGTAGTTGATAAAATATCCTAAAGATCTCATCAGAGAGTTCAGTGAAGTCTGTACTTGTTCTTATTGTCTTGTTTCTTGGTAATCCGTAATGCAAGAGTTGATTTTGCCACCACCTATTAATCTTAAATTGACTATCCATTTTTTGGAGATAGATTAAGCAGCTGCTCTTCGACCTGTGATTTTTACCTGACTTGAATGTATTTTTTTGCCCAGTTTTTCCCTAGGTAGATAGTAAGGCAAGCAGGCACTGGGCGATGTGCAAGTAGGGCTAACAAACTATGTATATTAGTCTTTCTTATCTGTATTGGAAGGACTTACTGCTATGGGTCTCCTGCTCTGGAGAATCATTAGTTTATGTAGAAAACAGGAATTTTCCCCAGCAGATCAATGTTGGTGCTGAAATGCAGAATCCACTGCTGTTCCATCTCTCTCACAACCCTCTTTTGAGTGAGTGCTTGTCCTTACCAGCCCCTTTCTTCTCTCTTCATGATTCTAGCTTTTGTCTCTGGAAAGCCCTCTCAGTAGCCAGAGAATGGTCCAAGAGTGCTTTCCAAGTGAGATGTCAATTTCTAATAAGAAAGAAGTTACAGCTATTTAGGAGGCCTGACCCTGAGCAGAATAAAATTAACTCAAAAATACAGTTTTTCTGAAGGCGTTAAGATTAGCCCCTTGAGCATTTGTTTTTATGGAATAACATGAGGGAGCTGCATGTAAGCAATGCTGCTGAAGTAGTTCAACAGAAATATCCTATACTGATACTTCCCATTGATTTTTGTCTCTTCCTGAAACAGTGACTGACTGTCTTTTAAGAACAGGGTTTGGAGTGTGGACATATAGTTAAATATGCTTAATAGAAGCTTCTGTCATGAGTGTTTTTTTAATTTTACAGTAAACAGTAGCTTTATTATTTTACAGTGGACAGTTTATGGGCTAATCCATTGTGTTTTCTCTAAATTTTTTTTTGAAGGATCAATATTCTCTCGAGTTGAAGAGGATTACCTTTGGAGGATTAAACAGCTGGGGTCACATTCACCGGTTGCTCTTCTGAATACTCTGTTCTATTTTAACACTAAATATTTTGGCCTGAAAACAGTGGAGCAGCACTTAAGACTTTCTTTTGGCACTGTTTTTAGACAGTGGAAGAAAAATCCTCTAACAATGGAAAGCAAAGCTTGTCTTCGATATCAAGTATCTTCCCTGTGCAGAGCTGATAGTGAAGGTACTATGGCAATTCCAAAATAAGTACTGCAGGAGCATCTGCTTTGCAATCTTCTGAGGGCCATCTGGGCATCTTGCTGGGAGCCAGAGGTCAACCTTTGCATAAGGTTTACCAGCTCTCAGCTCCAGGATCTTTAATCAGAGTGTGTTGCCCATGGAGACTACAGGGTCTGTCGGGAGAGCTGCCTGGAGGAGAAAGACCTGGGGGTGTTGGTTGACAGCAACTGAACATGAGCCAGCAGTGTGCCCAGGTGGCCAAGAAGGCCAATGGCATCCTGGCTTGTATCAGAAACAGCGTGACCAGCAGGTTCAGGGAGGTTCTTCTCCCTCTGTACTCAGCACTGGTGAGACTGCTCCTTGAATCCTGTGTNAGGTTATAGAGAGGAGGGAGCTGGGCTCTTCTCCCAAGTGACAGGGGACAGGACAAGAGGGAATGGCCTCAAGCTCTGCCAGGGGAGGTTTAGGCTGAACATTAGGGAAAAAAAAATTCACAGAAAGGGTCATTGGGCACTAGCTGAGGCTGCCCAGGGAGGTGGTTGATTCCCCTTCCCTGGAGGTGTTTAAGGCACAGGTGGATGAGGCGCTGAGGGGCATGGTTTAGCATTTGATAGGAATTGTTGGACTTGATGATCTGATGGGTCTTTTCCAACCTGGTGATTCTGTGGTTCTGTGATTAAATGATCCTTTTGAGCTCACTGGTCTCCAGAATGCTGTGACTTCGTCATGGCTGTGGGTTGCATTTCCAGTTTGAAGACATGGATAGTTGTGGTGGCCGCGTTGTGGTACTTGGTGGGCTGCCCTCTGGGAATTTTACTGAAAAATGTAAAATAACTTGAAGCTATGGCTTAGATATTGTTGATTTTCTTCTTAAAGATAAAATCACTACTGGAAAAAGGAAACACGAAGATGATGAACCAGTATTTGAACAAATTGAAAACACGTCTGATCCAGCTAGATGCCCTGTGAAAATGTTTGAATGCTACCTGTCTAAAAGGTAAGCGTGATAGCAGGTGATACAGAAGTGGTCTTGAATAGGCCAAGTATGAAAGCCATGAGCCAGCTGTGTGCCCGGGTGACCGAGAAGACCAATGGCATCTTGGTCTGAATCAGAATCAGCTTGGCCAGCAGGACCAGTTTGGTGATTGTGCCCATGAACTTAATGTTCGTGAGGCTACACTTTGAATTCAGTTCTGGGCCCCTCACTACAAGAAGGATGTTGAGGTTTTGGAGCGTGTCCAGAGAAGAGCAAGGAAGCTGCTTAAGGGACTGGTGATCAAGTCTTATAAGGCACAGCTGAGGGAACTGAGGTTGTTTATCCTGAAGAAGAGGAGGCCGAGGGGAGATCTTATTGCTCTCTACAACCCCCTGAAGGAGGTTGTAAAGAGGTGAGTGCTGGCCTCTTCTCCCAAGTGACAGGTGATAAGACAAGGGGAAATGGCCGCCAGGGGAGGTTCAGATTGGACATTAGGAAAAATATTTCACCAAAAAGGTCATCAAGCACTGGCAGAGGCTGCCCAGGGAGGTGGTTGTGTCACCATCCCTGGGGGTATTTAAAAGACAGGTAGATGAGGTACTTAAGGATATGATTTAGGGGCAGGTGGGTATGGTTGGACTTGATCTCAGAGGTCTTTGTGAACATGGTGATTCTGTGAAAGGGAAATGTTTTGATGCAACGTGAAATACACTTAAGCTAAAGGAATGGATTGAGATCTTCTGAAAAATATCTTATTTAAAGCATTGAAATCTCCACTTCTCTATCTGGGCAGATCTTGCAAAGAGTGTGGGAGCAGCAGAGTACTTCACTGTTGTCAACAGTCCGAATTGGGAATGACAGCATGATTCCGTTTTCTTAGCAGGAAACACCAAGTCTCTCTGTGGAGAATTAACAACAAGGGATCTGTTAGGTTTTGCTGCTGAGGGTGTGATTTGTGAGGTCCCTGTCACTTCTGCAAGAACTCGCTTGAGACAATGGATTTGTTTCATGTTAAGTTTTTTGGAATTTGACATGTAGATGCTTTTGAGATACCCTGTTTGAAAGCATGTTTAAAATATTTTTAAAATATTTTAAATACACCATTGGTGGTAATCCAGCCCTTAGAAATTTTTTTTCCTTCCAATCTGCACAGAAATTAATACATGAAAAGCAAGTTAGGTAACTCTTCCAAATAATTTTAAAAAATGAGTGCCTAAGTTGTTTGGAAGTGTTTAGAAACAGGTTTTTGTGGAAAATACTTTCCTTTAATCTGAACAGCCATTCAAGTGATGGAGATTATATGTAACTAAGTGAAAAATCAGCAAGTGATGCTAAAGAAATAGTCTTGTATATGAACACAGTAAATCAAATGAAGTGTGAGACCCAACCTGTGTTAGGAAACAGCATCTTATTCCTAAAGTAAAAAGTTTATGCACAATGAAGGCAGAAGAGCAAACATGTGATGTTATAGAGAGAAACATGTAAAGACTGGCTTGTGATCAGTTAATGCAAGTACTTGATTTTCAGAAATTCCCTTAATTCTGATTATTGGTGGGAGAGTTGCCCTCACACTGTCCACTATCATGATTTGGTGAGGGTAGATCATTAACAAGCCAAAGTTGTATTTTTGAACTGAGTTACACAGCCAATAGCTAGGAGAGAACAAATAATTAGTTTTTCTTTAGAAATATCTCAGCTTTGGGGAAACAAATGCACTTAAACCCATTCAGAGCATTGTTTATGGTGTGGATTCAGGTCTTGCTGACTTATAGATGTCAGTCACCATTGCTTCTCCCAGTTCCTTTTCTAATAACATACACCTTGTGTCTTTGATGAAATAATTTAAATAAAATATTTAACACTTTAAAAGCTATTGGAAAATTAAAGGTAATGTTGTAATTTAAGATAATATTATAAAACTGCTGTAAAATTTAAGGTAATTCCAGCTGTTTGAAATATACTTGGCAATCAGTGGATGGTTGAAGCTGAAATCTCAGGATCCTCTCATTCACGTCTGTGAGCACTGTTTCACACTGGCTTGTCAAAAAACTGGGAGGGGAGTTAAAATACATAAATTACTAGAATAGTTCAAACTATCGTATTTTGGCTTCTTATATGACTCATAATCTCATTTTTGTGAGGGCAGAACAAGCCAACATTCACCCCAGCAGGAGAAGAGCAACACCTGAAACTTTATCAGCTAGCTTGGGAAGGTTGGCTGGTAAAAAATTCTTCCTTTTACTAATCAAGTGTGAAATACAGTTGACCTCTGAAGTCTGTGGTATTTATGAAGGAGGGAACATAATTGAGCACGCATACATGCAGAATTGAAGATATTTTCTTAGACTTGCTTAAATGGACAAAATGCTTGAGTTTCCTTGAGGGACCTTCTCCACTGCTTAGTGGATATTTCTGAGCTGGATTAAGCATGCATACAAACTTTGAAGTACAGCAAGTCAGGAATTAAAGGATTTTAGGTGTCCAACCCTTTAAATAGAAAAAGGAAGAGGAGGAATTTTATCTTGTATTTCTGTGCATCTCTCAGAACTACCATCCCATGAAGGGAACCCTAGGCTCTGCATTGAGAGATGACTGCATCAGGCAGAGGTGTAAATAAATCTGATGTCAATGTTGGGCTTCTTTGCACATCTGCCAATCTAAATAGATAGAATGTATTTCTGGTTTAGCAAGTCCTGGAAGAGTCTATGGTATCCCATAGGCTTGCTAAGTCCCAGGCATCTCTTGGTTGCTCTGAGGACATGAGACTGGCTGGGTTTGCACCAGACCTGGCGTAACTCCTTCTACGAACATGGCTGCATTAATCTTGTTTTTGTAACTTGCCTAGGTACAGCCAGAGTTTCATTTGTGCAAGATGTTGGATCTGCTAATGGACTGTTCTGTTCTGTGAAGCTGTTCTTCTAATAACTCATGTTTTCCCCCTTGTAGCCCACAGAATCTGAATCAGAGGACAGACATGTTCTATCTGCAACCGGAGTGCTCTGTCTCCACGGAGAGTCCCATCTGGTACACTGCCACTTCACTGGACCGCAACACGTTGGAAAATATGCTCGTACGGGTTCTTTTAGTAAAAGACATTTATGATAAAGACAATTATGAACTGGATGAAGACATAGATTAAAACAAACTTCCAAAAACTGTCAAGAAATCAAACAGCATTAGATAGAGTCATGCTGCTAGACCTTTATGATGGAAAACATTTCAAGTTTACCCTTTGTTTTATGAGTTTTGTAGCAGTGTGTACCCTCACCTGGGTATTACCGTGTAAATAGTCTGTGAGTGAAAGTTTCCATTATTCTGTGTAGTGGATTTAGGATACATAACAAACACATTTCAGATTCTGTTTTTTAATTATTTATTTGATTAGATATGTTTGTAACTTTTTACATTGCAAAATATGAATGAGAATGTGCCATGTGTATTTTTTTTTTCCCCCTTGTAGTAAGAGAAATCCATATTGCACAACCCTGCTGTTGGAAGCTCCCTTGAAAGGAGGCTCTTTTAATGGGTCCTTAAACCGGATGGTTGTGTATGGATAGCACTACTAAAGTTTAGAACTTGCTGTGTCTTTCAGAATTTTTAAATAAATTGTAAACTAATAGGTTTTTTACTTTTTAGTTACTGAAGCCTTATAAGGTTATGTAGAGAGATTCCATCTTATGTACCAAAAACTAGACAAAAGAGAATGCTGTCAGTATTGGTGTACTGTAATGTGAATCTATTCTGGTGAAAACATTTTTTTTTGTTGCCCTTATTAAAACCTTAGTGTCCTTTCCTTATTTGTGACTCTTTCTCAATTGACCCAACAAATAAAATATATATATTAAAAAAATAAATGAATATAA
>WAAB01009924.1:49396-86266 GCA_013389865.1 Piaya cayana
GAAAGGGTCATTGGGCATTGGAACAGGCTGCCCAAGGAGGTGGTTGATTCACCTTCCCTGGAGGTGTTTAAGGCACGGGTAGATGAGGTCCTGAGGGACATGGTTTAGTGTTTGATAGGAATGGTTGGACTTGATGATCCAGTGGGTCTCTTCCAACCTGGTGATTCTATGATTCTGTGATTCTATGATTCTATGACACTAGCCATCATTGCTCACCTGGATTTCAGCAAAGGTGGAGAAGATTCAGTTCAGAAGAAGAGTTAAATTGGCCCAGCCAGAGGTTTATCTTGGAAACATGCAGGTGGCCGCACTTGGGGCTCAGGAACAGGCTTGTGAGAACAGAGAGATGTTTCCTGCCCAAACTACTCCACGCCCCTACTCAGCAGCTTTCTCTTGGCCCTGTTTGTGTGTATGGCTAACCTAAAACTGCTAAATTAAATGAAGTCCAGACCAAATCCCCAGCTTTGAGGCACCAGGAAGACAGCACCCATGGGGGTCCAAGCCAGCTGCATCTAGAGCAGGTTTTCCATGGAGAGGAAGGACCCATAACAGTGCCCATAACAGGGCAGAGTGGACATCAGGTGCCCAGTGTTTGCAGTAGCAGTCTAGCCCTTAGTTTTGTCAGCAGGTGACTCCAACAGAAAGGCTACAAGGGAATAAAAAGAAGCAAAAATCATGGCAATGTAAAAAGGACAATGCAGACTTTTAGACTGGCCTTTTTTCAGTGAGTAAAAGGGGGCAACAGCAAAGAAAAGTGATGGGTGCAAACATTAAGCCAGGTTAGGAGTTAAATGAGTAATGGTGAATAATGATACCTAAGCGTAAATAGCAGAGAAACACAAACGTCCAAGCTAGGTTTTCTTTTGAGGTCAGGCTTCCTCACCACGGCTCCACCTGGATGCTCTTGAGGGAAAGCACAACAGAAACAGGCTGAAGCACCAGCTGCAGAGTGCTGGAGTCATTCCTCCACCCTCACCCCAAACCCCCGATACTGGCAGCAGCCTGCTTGCCCTTCCACCGGCCTTGAGAGCCCTTGGCACAAACCTGCTGGTGGCTCAGTTCTAGCAAAACTTGTTTTCCTCAGCTTCAAACAGCACCTACCTACCTTTTAGTTTCACATTGCTTTGATATGCAGTGCTCTCAAAAGAGAGAGAGTAAAAATAGAAAGACCTACAAGAAAAAACATCTGGTTTGGCTGTATCACTCAATACAGACATGAAAACCTTTTCTGATGTTATTAGCAAACCACGTATAACAAAGTTGAATCATGAAGATGTGATTGTGCCAGATTTTCTTGATGAAGGGTGGTGAAATGGCTCATCTGTGTTCAATCCCACCACACCTCTGTCACCACTCTTTCCTGCTAGATCTTCTAGTATCTCCTTGATAGAGACCGCTCCTCAAATCCTGGGGTCACTCCTGGGCCCCTCACCACAAGAAGGATGTTGAGGCTCTGAAGCGAGTCCAGAGAAGAGCAACGAAGCTGGTGAAGGGGCCGGAGAAGTGGCCTTATGAGGAGTGGCTGAGAGAGCTGGGGCTGTTTAGCCTGGAGAAGAGAAGGCTGAGAGGAGACCTCATTGCCCTCTCCAACTACCTGAAAGGAGGTTGTGGAGAGGAGGGAGCTGGGCTTTTCTCCCAAGTGACAGGGGACAGGACAAGAGGGAATGACCCCAAGCTCCACCAGGGGAGGTTTAGGCTGGACATTAGTTAAAAATTCTTCACTGAAAGGGTCATTGGGCAGTGCCAGAGGCTGCCCAGGGAGGTGGTTGATTCACCTTCCTTGGAGGGGTTTAAGGTGCAGGTGGATGAGGTGCTGAGGGACACGGATTAGAGATCAGTGGGAATGGTTGGACTCGATGATCCGGTGGGTCTCTTCTAACCTGGTGATTCTGTTATTCTATGATTCTATGATTTCTTTCCTAAGCAATACATTGACATCCTATTACAAACTTATGCAGAAAGATCTAATTAATAGCCCTTGACCTTTTAAAATTTATCCTCATCAGCTATTGCCAGCATGCCAAGAAAGAAAATGAACACCACTAAACAGCCTTAATTCATGAATTATGAAGCTGATAAACCACCACTAAACAGTCTTAATTCATCAAGTATGAAGCTGGAACCATACTGAATCAGGTTGTCTTGAGTGGCGTCTTATATTTCTGTGAAAGAAGATTCTTGCTGACTGGTTTAATTGTTCAGTTTATTTCAAACACATCAGGACTTTTTTTTTTTTGAGGAAGATGGAGATTTCTATCGAGCGGTGTTGGCCAGACTCCAGATTTCTTCTATTCATCTAGAGCTATAACAGCACTGAACACATAGCTGTGAGTGTGAAAGCAATTTTCACCCCTGCATTTTTGTTTCTGTTCAGTCCTCTTGTCCTTTTAGACAGCATAATAGAAGTGCTGCAGTAAGCAGGGTCAAGTAGGATATGCCAGTGAGAAATGTTAAAATGAGACTATAGGCTGCGATTATGGGCTCTAATGTGTGATGAATCCTTTTTAATCACATGATATGAACTAATGTCACCGTTTATTATAAAACAACAGAGTGTTCAGCTGCAGGAGGAATAGAAAGGATGACAACTGCATTTTTAAATGTTTTGTTTAAGCAAGTACAGTGTGATCTTTTTAGACGACTAGGAAAATCTGAAGTTAAAATAAGTGTAAGTATTTCCAGATGGTTTCAGTTAGAACAAGAGTCTTTTCAGGACATGAGGATACATTCTCTGGAAAAAAAAAGGTGAAAATTAACTTGGTTGTTATGCTAAAAATTTAGCAAAATTTTAAATTGTTAATTGAAGATATGTTATTAAAACTGTAAATACAAGGAGTTCCGTTCCATTTCTCTTCTAATTTTTTTTGAGTGATTATTTAATTATAATTCCCTTAAGTTATTGACTTTGTCTTATGCTAAAATGTAGGATGAAAAACCTGAAAATACTGTTGTCAATTTTGACATAACTTCAACTCTCTAAGATGTTGGGGCTCTGGAGCGAGTCCAGAGAAGAGCAACAAAGCTGGTGAAGGGGCTGGAGAACAGGTCTTATGAGGAACAGCTGAGAGAGCTGGGGTTGTTTAGCCTGGAGAAGAGGAGGCTGGGAGGACACCTCATTGCTCTCTACAACTACCTGAAAGGAGGTTGTAGAGAGGAGGGAGCTGGCCTCTTCTCCCAAGTGACAGGGGAAAGGACAAAAGGGAATGGCCTCAAGCTCTGCCAGGGGAGATTTAGGCTAGATATTAGGAAAAAAAATTCACAGAAATGGTCATTGGGCACTGGCCAAGGCTGCCCAGGGAGGTGTTTGATTCCCCTTCCCTAGAGGTGTTTAAGGCATGGGTAGACGAGGTCCTGAGGGGCATGGTTTAGTGTTTGATAGGAACAGTTGGACTCGGTGATCCAGTGGGCCTCTTCCAGCCTGGTGGTTCTATGATTCTATGATTCTATCCAATCTTCTAGTTACATAGCTCAGAAAACATTTTTAGTGTTAAAGACAGTCAAGATTTGTACCTGAAGGGAAGGTGTGTGGAAAGACATAGCAGTGCTATATCATCCCTCAGAAATCACTGTCACCAATGTGCAGTCTAGTCTGCCCAGCCACCTCCGTTGCTCCAGGTCTTAGAGTTGACTTGTTGAATGTGTCCTGCCTTCTGTGACTAATTTATTTCATTTCTCACCTATTTGAATTCACAGGACTAGTGCAGTAGTTCCTGGCAGGGCATGATGAGAATATCAGTTGGAAGTGCTCGCTTAAATTTCCAGTTTCCATTGGTTTTTGATAACAAAACTGAGGACATAATTTGTCTGGGGGGCATTTGGAAGTACTGATTGGAAGCACAAAGGAATTGCCATGGTTTCCACTGCCTTCTGCCACCCTAAACGAGGTTGTCCTGCCTCCCCACTGCACTGCGCAAGGACCCAGATTCCTCAGCTTTCTAGAGCAAGAAGGTGCACTATTCATCTCATCATCCTACTCCTTAATTATCAAATTTTGACTCAACATTACTGTAATGATATAATTCTTGGAGACTGGCTGTCTCCTCATGGCCCTGTGTATCCGTGGAACCTCAGTGACAGGACATTGTTGGTTTTAAAGGCTTAAAATGCATTGATTTAGACAAAAAGCAAAAAAGAATCTTCATGACTTGGGTTGTGAAATAGTTTTGTAAAAAATGTTTTAGAAACCATAGGAGCTGGGAAATGTAGATTTGGAAGAGGTGTTCCATGGCAGAATGTCTTAGGGGGAACAACACTGCAGTGACAGGTGTGAGAGTCTCTTGCATTTCCAGAACAGCAGATCCATGGATAAGAGCGTATCACCATTCCTGTACAGGCCTTTTCTCAGTGTGTGACTACATCTTTAGTTTTTGAAGGAAAGCTCTGCCTACAACTGTCTGGCTTGTTACAGGAACTTTGCTTATAAGTGACTTAAAGACGACCACATCTTGTAGTCTTTCACGGAGTCAGAGAAGAGTTGAGGTTGGAAGGGAACTCCTGAGGTCACCTGGTTCAACACTCAGCCTCAAGCAGGGCCACGTATAGCTGGTTGCTCAAAACCATGCCCAGATGACTTTTGAACATCTGCAGTGAAGGAAACTTCATAACCTCTCTGAGTAATCTGTATGCCAGTGCTCAGTCACTCTCACAGCAAAACAGTGTTTCCTGACGTTCAGAGGGAACCTCCTGCATTTCAGTTTGTACCTTTTGCCTCTTATCCTGTCCCTGGGCACCACTGGGAAGACTTTGGCTCCATCCCCTTTGTACCTTCCCTTTAGGTATTTATAGGCTGATAAAGTTTGTATATGTTGATACAGTCCCAGCTCTCTCAGCCTTTCCTCATAGAAGAGCAGATGCAGAACGTTGTGCTTCTTGCTGGACTTTCTGAGTTCTTGTTGTCCCATTTCTCCAGACTGTTAAGGCCACTCTGGATGGCAACATGACCTTTTGGTGTATCCACTGCTCTTCCAAGCTTGGTGTCACTTGCAGATTTGCTGAGGCTGCACTCTGCCCCATCATCGAGGTCATTAATGAAGATGTCAAGCAGGATAGGCCACGCTATTGACCTCTGGGCTACACCACTAGTTACTGGCCTAGATTTTGTCCCACTGACCACCACTCTCTGGCTTCGGCCACTCATCCACTTTTTAATCCACCTCTCTCTGTTCATTCAACCCAGGCTTATGGGAGACAGTGTCAAAAACCTTACTGAAGTCTAGATAGGCAACGCCCGCTGCTCCACATACCCTGCTTGCAAGCCACCCATTTCATCACAGAAGTCTGTCAAATTGGTCAAGCATGACTTCTCCTTGAAGCTAAGATCGTTTTCTTGCAGCAGACAAGATGAGCTGACATGCTCAGAAAAAAGATCTCTTTTTTCTTACTTATGTGTTGTTGCTGGCTGCCATTATTCCTGGCCTGTTGAACAGATATAAATAAATCAGATTAAATAAATGCGTAATTAGGTGATCTGCAGCATTGGCTTCCTTGTCAAGCAAAGCATAAGAGTGACAAAGTAATTACGAGTAATATAGTTGCACCTCGGAGTCCAGTCATGTTCAGGCTTTACAAATGCACAATAATAGAATTACAAAGTCAAGGTTTTTCTACTCTGAGAAATCAGGGCAAAACAGGAGATTGAGAAAGAAGGAAAAAAGCATTAGTTTTGCACATTTCCAAACAAAAGCGGTGAAAATGAGTGAATGACTCAGCCTACGTTGGACAGGAAGTTTGCAGCAAACATGAAGCCTAGATCTGTGCCTTAGTCTTTCATTCCTAAGCTCTTTACGTACAGAAAATCTACACTAAGTTCATGATGAAGGATGTCTCCTATGGTGATTACAATTAAACCACCTATTGCAAAGTATATATTTATGAAATTTGCCTCTCATTAATATTCATATGTACCAAAATTCAGAAAGGAAAGAACCACATCAGGTTAGCACATGAAATCTCTGAAACCCAAGGAGACAAGGAAGTGCTGATGTCCATGATGAAACAGAAGCCACAGGAGAAGATGGACACAGACACGTCTGTAAGTCAGAAGACAATTTTCTGTAGTCCTGAGAGTTAGGTGACTGACACCAGGAAATATGAGTCACTTGTCAGCTATGTATCACTTGCTTTTTTTCATACAGGATTATTCTTGTTGTGAACCCCTTTCTATAATTATTTTGGTCTTGGAATGTTGGGCAAAAGCATGATGCAATGTTCTGCGCTTGAAGGACAAGACAAAACCCTGAAAAAAATCACAAGTGAAATGAAGGCTGATTGTTGTGTCCACAGTAATTTCTCTTAGTTTCTGTCTCCGTTATAATGACGACAACATCAGGAGTTCAAAATGCCTTTGGATCAGAAACATTTTCACACAGCTCTGCTAGAAAGAAAGGGAACTTAAGGCCAACAAAAAAGGAATGCTACTATGAGTTATCAGAAATAATGTTTGTAGTTTCACATATCCTGGAGCTACATGACTAACTGCAGAACTTAAGACAATACTGCTAGAATACAATACAAAACAGTGCTTGGTTTTGAGCCCCTCACATTGAGACACTGAGATCCTGGAGCATGTCCAGAGAAGAGCAAATAAGATGGTGAAGGGACTAGAGAACAAATCTTATGAGGAGTATCTGAGGGAACTGAGGTTGTTTAGCCTAGAGAAGAGGAGGATGAATGGAGGTTGTAGAGAGGTTGGTATTAGTTTCTTTGCCCAAGTGAAAGATGATAGGATGAAAGGAAATGGCTTCAAGCTGCACCAGGGGAGGTTCAGATTGGACATTAGGAAAATTTCTTCACTGAAAGGGTTATCAAGCACTGGAACAGGCTACCCAGGGAGGTGATTGGGTCGCCATCCCTGGAGGTATTGAAAAGACAGGTAGGTGAAGTGCTTAGGGATATTATTTAGTAGTGGACAGGTAAAACTGGACTTGATGATCCCAAAGGTCTTTTGCAACCTGGGGATTCTATGATAATTCAGATGAAAGAAGACTACGGCAATGGTCGTAGAACTATATGGTATGGTTTGAAATGTCCTCTGCTAGTTAGTGAAGCTGTAGAAACATGGCAGGGATTTTCAGAGCTGTAGCAATGAAGTGATCTGGACAATTATCAGTATTAAGAAAGAAATTATTTTGTCATAGGTTGTACTCTTCAAGATGCTTTACCCATCGTATACAGTCCGCTAAATCATGCTTGCTGAGTTTTAACTGTTGTTGTGTATGTGTGTATAAGCAAAGACTTACATAAATTACCATAGTCAGTTCTTACAAATTTGCCTCCTTTAAGTGGCCCAAAGTATCTCTGTATAACATAAAGCTTCTCATCTGCAGGTGTGAAAGCACTTCTTAAAGCAGATGAAAGTCATGGCCCCATTTTGCAGATGGGGAGAGGCAGCTATTGGGTGGTGACAGGTCATTCTCAAGGTTAGTGCAAAGGCATTGCTAAGAAAAGTGAGATTTCAAAGCTGTTGGATTAACACTGAGCGTGAAGAGAAAGCAGTAAGATACTGGGAGAGCATTATGGAGAAGTATAAAAGTAAGCTACTACACTTACTTCATAAGAAGGACAATGAGTGCCAAAGCTCATGTGCTGTGTGAATCCAGTCTGGGCAGGAGGTCATTTTTAGAAAAGGTTACTCCTGCCAGCCAGTCCCTGCCCTAAATGAAGGGCTGACAGTTTGCAATTCCTCACATTTCTGTGGTGAACTCAGAGACACAGGAAAAAAATCCAGTCAAGTCAACAGATCAGCTGGACTTTTGATATTCAGAATGTGCTTTACTGATACGCTGTCCTGTAATTTGCATTTATTCTTCTAAACAGGCCAGTCAGGCTTACAGGCATAAGGGTCATGAAGCTGATTATGCTTCCTGAGCCCACTTCACTATGTCATTCATACCTATCTCTGAGCAGAATGATAACACAGCATTGTATACAGAAGGGAGAATAGTTGCTTGGTGACTACTCTGCATTTTAGATTTAACTCTTTAGTTTTCCTCTTAAGGGTTATCCATGTTTGGCACATACAGAGGGAGAGCCAACAAATTTCAGCTTTGACTCTAATAGAATGTCATCTTAGTTTCTAAAGTGAAAACCTGGCATCTTAGTCTGAAAACCAGAGCTTGAAATGTTCAGTTTACTGCTGACCAAAAGGCCAGCCAGCTAGCCAAGTGCTGGTGATGATGCACAACAAAGGGCCCTGTCTGCAGCATCAAAGAGGAACATTCCTGGTGAGGAACCCAGTTGGGACTCCACGCAGCCAAAACTTATTGGTCTCAGAGAGTAGCTGGAAACAAACATAAATGAGTTTTGTTTGTATATCATAGGTATTTATTTGTTCTTTTTCTAGTATAAAGTATTTATAAGTCAGTCATGGATGTATTCTGCAAGTAAACCCTTTTGATTCAGGGAGGGAATATGCTGCCAAATGCTCTGCTCCATGACAGGCTGCTCTGGTGGGAAAAATGCAGAAAGACACATCATACAGTTAGCAGAAAATCTGGTCAAGGGCATTGTTGCCTGGGGTCTCTGTGTGACCGGGCTCCTGCCACAGGCAGATAAGCATCCTGAAGTGAGCAGATTCCTGTGTGAGGATGTCTCAACACTGCTGACTGCAGCAAAGTGTAGAGATGCCTCAGAGCTTTTAATGAAATAACTTGGGGACCAAAACCTGATCAAGAGTCAACTCAAAGACTCAGTGCTTGATGGAACATTTCATTCAAGGAAACAAAATGTTTCTGAGCCAAAAAGAAGGCAAAATACACTTTCAGCCTGCCATGTCTGGGCAATACTAGCCAACCTATCATGAAAATATATTTTATTTTTACAGGCAGAGCTCTCTCTCTGTCCTTGGAATTAGTCCCAGAACCAAGCTCTTTCCTGCATCTGGATCACTTCATGATGCGTGTTTATTTGTGAGATATCTAATATGCATACGCCTGCTTCATTTTTCATGACTGACCTCATAGAGTGCAAACCAGGCACCTTTCAAGTTTACACCTTTTAAGACTGTCATCTTTTAAGCTATGTTTTAAGCTTATCTCAAGAAATCACCTATGAAACTCTGCTTAAAATTAGGCTAATGAAGGTTCACAGTAATATTAAACTAAACCATTATGTAGTCATGTTTACATGAGGGCTAGTTTTAGAAAAATACTGAGTAGCACCTTGTCCTAAGGGAAACTTATGTCTCAGTGTTGTTATTAACATATTTAGATGTTGATGAGCAGATATAAAAGCAGGGATTTCAAGAAACTGGAGATAACTCAGAACCAGAAAGCAACATTGACTTTCACCAGAACCTGGAAAACTTCATTACCCTGAAAACTCTTTGCTGGGCTTTCACAGAATTTAACTTTTGGCAACTCAGTCAGCAGAAGTTGTTGCCTAACTGTTGTTACAGGGCTGATGATGCCAACCCACCCTGATGAGTGAGATCCAGAAACCTGGCATAGTACTCCTGCTTGTCATAGAATCATAGAATCGTAGAACCATAGAATCATTTGGATTGGAAGGGACATTAAAGATCATCCAGTTCCAGCCCCTCTGCCATGGGCAGGGGTACGTCCCAGCAGATATTGTCATTACAATGTATAGATAGTGATACCTCCAGAGCCTTTGTAAAGCATAGATTTGTCCAACTAATGGTGCTTAAGGCCCTGAGGAGATCAACTTTGGTGAGAAACCCCTGTGATATGGTTCACTTTTCTTCGGGTGGTTAATCTGTTCCACACGCTGTCTGACGGTGCCTGTGGAGGTGCTCAGGACTACAGAGGACATCAACTGGTTGATGCCAGGACATGACATGGCTCAACAGTATCAACTGCAAGAAGCAAGCAGATGCTGGGCATAGGGATAGCACCTGTAACAATATCCTAGAAGATGTCACAGAAAGCTTAGAGGATCAGCAGGAACGCAATATCCCTCCGTACAAGTGATATTGTGTTTGTATTGGATATATTATCCAAAAAGCCTCTTGGTAGTCCTTGTATTACCCACAGTGGAGACAGGGGACATGGTGTAGGAGTGGTCCAACTGTAAGGATGTATAGAGAATTCTCCATAGAAAATGACACCCAGGTAATGCCCATAAATGACCAAGTGGACAGTAGTGTTTAGTAATTTTAAATGTTTGGAAGTGAAATTTTTGGTGAGACACTGGCATAGGTTGCTCTGGGAAACTGTGGCTGCCCCCTCCCTGGAGGGGTTCAAGGCCAGGTTGGATGGGGCCTTGAGCAGCCTGGTCTGGTGGGAGGTGTCCCTGCCCACGGGAGAGGGGTTAGAACTGGATGCTCTTTAAGGTTCCTTCCAACTGAAACTATTCTATGATTCTACAAAGGTCATAGACTGGCTTGTTGATACCATAAATAAAGAAGGATGTGGATGTGAGACTAGCTCTATGCTATTAAGGTGAAGGTGGAAAAGCAGTATGTGAGGGAGGAACTGTAAAGCGATGGGACTGCACTGCATGTGTGGACAGGAAAAGTAGAGAAAGAAGCACAGTTACAGCAAGGATCAAAGAAAATAGTCTAGATAAGGTTTCTAAAGAAATTCTCCTGGGTGAAGAATTTCTTCACTATGAGAGTGGTGAGACTCTGGAACAGGTTGGCAAGGGAAGTTGTGGCTGCCCCTTCCCTGGAGGTGTTCAAGGCCAGGTTGGATGGGACTTTGAGTAACCTGATCTAGTTGAATGTCCCTCCCCTTGGCAGGGAGATTGGAACCAAATGATCTTTAAGGTCCCTTCCAACCCTAACGATTCTATGATTCTATGGTTCTATGATTCTATGATTCAATGTTCTGCCATGCCTGTCACCCTGGAATCTCTTGCTCTCCTTACAGAACAAGGCCACTGTGCTCTCCCAACAGACTCATTGCCTAGAATGCCACTGCCAGCATTCAGAACCAGACCAAGGCTAAATAGTCCATAAACCCAGTCTCCAGAAGGTTCTGATATTTCCTTAGGTGAACAACAAACTAACCCTGACCCTTGTGGCCAACAATATCAGAGCTTCCCAGGATCTCTGGACAGCAAGATGTATCCTGGCTGGATTCCTTAATGGATTTCTACCTGACTAGAAATTGCAGTCACTAAGAGAAGTCCCCCAGGCTCTATGGCATATTGACTGCCCCTGGTAGCAGAGTCCTTTCCACTCAAGAGATTATTCTCAAAGTACCAGTGCTCTTTAGCAAACCCCAGCCACTGCCCAGCCAAGTTCCAAACATGTGGAAGAATATTACTGAGACCCCCCAAGAATTATCAGCACTTTCATTCCTGCCTAAACCCCAGGCTGTCAGAGCAACCGTGCAGGAGAGAGACTGCAAAGATGCAGATGTGACAAAGGCTCATTTGTGCAAGGGAGCCACAAACCTTGCTGCAAGCAGGGGTTGAAAATTGCAAGACAATACTGCCTGACATTCCAAATACGAGACTGCCGCCTTGGGCAAGATTGTCTTAGGCTTGGAAGGGCTTGGAAGTTGAAAGGACTTGGAAATTAATTGCATTTTAAAAAGGAGGGGAGGGGATGGGGGTATGAGGGTAGCAAGTTGCCTGGACAGCTCTGCTGAACCACAGACACTGTGGAGCTCTAATCATGGAAAAGCATCACAAGCAAGAAGCTTTTTAAACTCTGAAAAAGGCTAAATTTTCTTTCTCTCTGTTACCAAAAGCTGTCCCGAGCATCCCTAATTATTTATAAACCATGTTGCTGTAGGAAAGGCTATAAATAACCACAGTGATAAGTGTGCCCTTACTAGAGTGGCCAACTAAGAAAAAATGGAAATCACCTTTGGCTTACTGAAAACTCTTCAGCTACCTCCTCTGTCTCCACCCCACCAAGACAAAAGCAGAATTGCCTGCTCTGGACTTGACCTCACATCATCATAGTCAGCCAGACCTGAACCTCTGTATCTGATGAGGTGAAAACTTGTTATTTGGTCACCACACACAACTGAAAAACCCAAGAGGGAATACAGGACATTCAATAGAAAGTGCAACCAAACTGAGACAATGCACAACATAGAAGACAATTTTCTTCAATGTGCAAAATTTCTTACTAGGAACAGTGTAGGTAGGTTCAAATCGGGCCCTAGCCATGATACTAAACATCCATAAAAACTAACTCTGTCTCATGCAGACCTATTTCTTGACTAGTTTTTCTAGAATATGCTTTGCAATGCTTTCTTGCTGCTAAAGCTTTTTAAAGCGTCACTCCAAATATGCCTGTGAATCAGAAAACTGACTCCTGCCCCAGTTGGGAGCTAACTGCCTTCTTCTCTGAATACTCGCAGTCTTGCTGCAGCTGCCTTGGGAATCATCTTCTCAAGGAGGAAAGCAGCAACAACTTGGCCTGCATGACTAAGGCCACACCTGGAGTACTTTGTCCAGTTTCATGGTCCTCAGTTCAGGAGGGATGTGGAGAAACAGGAGAGTCCAGCAATGGTCAGTCAAGATGGACAGGGGCCTTGAGCCTCAAAGATGCAATAGGAGCCTAAAACTACTTGTAAGGTTGTTAAAAACACAAGAAATCAAAATTCTCCTTAGTCATAACAAATGTAAAAAGTGGCAACAGCCAGAGGCTCTGGTTTGGGATTTTCAGAGTGGACATTAACAAAATCACAGGGGATGGTACTTGTGGGATCACCATCCTTGGAGTTATTTGACACTTGGCCATACAAAGCCCTGACTGACCACATCTAGTTTCTGGAATCATAGAATCACTAGGTTGGAAGAGACCCATCGGATCATTGAGTCCAACCATTCCTATCAAACACTAAACCATGTCCCCCAGGATCTCGTCTACCCATCCCGTAAACACCTCCAGGGAAGGGGAATCAACCACCTCCCGGGGCAGCCTGTTCTGATACCCAATGACCGTTTCTGTGAAAAACTTCCTCCTGATGTCTAACCCTAAATCTCCCCTGTCAGAGCTTGAGGTCATTCCCTCCTGTTCTGTCCCCTGTCACTTGGGAGAAGAGGTCAGCTCCCTCCTCTCTACAACCTCCTTTCAGGTAGTTGTAGAGAGCAATGAGGTCTCCTCTCAGCCTCCTCTTCTCCAGGCTAAACAACCCCAGCTCTCTCGGCCATTCCTCATAAGGCCTGTTCTCCAGCCCCTTCACCAGATTTGTTATAGGAGTATATATGCTATAGGAATAGTCCTACTATGAGCTGGAGTTTGGATTAGAGATCTCTCAGCCAGCATTTCTATGATGCCATGATACTTTTGATCTCCTCTCCTTACAGCAAAAGCATTGGTACAATTCCGACAGACAGTGATTGCCTAAAATGTGCAGCCCACGTGTTCCTCTGGTGGAATTTGAACAGACAATGACTTCCAAAGGAAACACACTCACTGTAGTGTGAGTCTCACTGAGTGTAGCAATGGCTGGTATCACTTATAACATTTATAACTGAAAACTACACAGAAATCAAGTCTGAAACCACAGAAAAATCAACACTGCATTAACTTAGCTAAAGCTGGGGGGTTTGGTGTTTTTCTGGATGTGATTTGGTTTAGTCTTCACACTTTTTTTACTTCTTCTGTTACTTTTGAACGTTCTTCTGTAAGAACATTTCAACTCCTTGTGAATGAAAGAAGTAATTCAACCGAAGAGCTAAACTAAAACATTTAATAATTGGTGAAACAAGTAAATTATTTCTCTGTATTTGGTTCTAATTTTATTTAAAAGCGCACAAAGGAGAATGTACAAATCCTAGAATAAAAATTGCGTCTGCCAACTAAAATGTCACTTCATAACTGAGGGAACATTTCTGTTATCACTAAAATACCACGGATGTAGCCAATTGAACAAAACTGGTCCTGTCTAAACAAACTCATCACACAATGGTTATTTCCTAGCTTCAGAGGTTCAGCAGACCAACTGCACTCCAGACAATGCTGAGTTTGTTTAAAAGGTAATACATTTAGTTGGACATGCTTATATATGAGTTATTGTAAAGTGGCTTTGGGCTAAATTCATTCCTGCTGCAATACCACTGAAACGAGTGTACTTACAGTGGAGATTAATTTGGCCCATTATGTACTAAACTTGCAGATCTTTCTTTAAAAAAGAACTATTCTTTCTGCAATTGATCTTGTTCACTGCAGTCATTCAAACACAAAGAAAGTCTTATCTGTGTTGCACCAGTGTGGTGGAGTTATACTGGATTTACGTTGTTGCAACTGAGAGAATTCTTTCAACTGAAAATAAAGACAGCTGCCCAAATTACATGCAGACCATTGCACTTGTCCTATACACCAAAAAAACTTGTAATGCACATTTCAGTGTCATGCATGACTTGCTATAGCAGCTGTAGGGAAAAGGAATTCAGAGCAATACACAGAACTTTGTTAGAAAGTTAGGTCACAGCTTTAGCTGTAACAGATTTCAACACCTAAGCAAATACATGTAAGCTTTTCCGTTACGCATGAATGGCAAGCAATCCATGCTCTCTCCATTTTACAGGGCAGCAACAGGATTATTTTCCCATCTGGATCATCTACAGAGATGGCATTTCAGCGCTTTGACTGTGAAGGCTTTGAACTCAAGGATGAAGAAAGAAGATCAAAAAAAACAACTTGATGTCTAAAACACAACTATACATGGAATTCAGGTGCCTAAGGAGAAGAGCTTGGAAATCATCTCATCATCATCACCTCCACTTTGTTTGCTTGATGCTGCATGGAGTGCAGCACCCTTCTCATGTCACAAAACAATTTTAGAATACTATAAAATATAAAAAAGGACTACATTCCAGAAAGACTTGTCGCTTCCAAAATGATCATCCTAATGTCTTTCTAATGCAAAATGTTTTTAAAGAAATTTCTCAGGCTTGTTTTCATGAAGAATATGTGAAAATATATTGCATTCTGATTTGAAATCTCAGGATCCCTTGGGAAGTAGAAATTTTGTGTGAGCTGATCACAATTACAACTATCATCTTGCAATGATGAGCTCTGTTTTGCAGACCAGGCCAACAGAAGCAGGGACAATCCTCTTTCTGAAAGCATTTTTCTAAGGCATATTTCTGTAACATAAAGAAGCTTTTAAAAATTAATGGGTGACAGAACAAATCCAGGCAAGGGAAACTGTCAGTTATGAGTCTCCAGGTTGTTCCGTTCCTCATAGTTCAGTCCCTGTTGAAGAAGGTGGTGAAAATTCAACTATTAGTGATCTTTTTACACCCAAAACTTTTATTTTAAAAGGAAAAAAAAAGAAAAATTACAAATGGCCATTTACTGGGTTCAGCTCTCATTTCTAGTTCAGTAGCCCTAAAATATGAATTAAGTTTGCTCTCAGTTGCCTTCTCATAGACAATTTTGTCTTGAGCTTGCTTCCTTTCATTTCATCCAGAAACTTCAGCTCCAAATGTAGGAAAAGTCATTGAGTTGTGCACAGTGTGCAAAGGTTTGTCCCAGTTCAAAAGGTAATTGTTCAAGAAAACTGCTGTTTCTACAGGAATAAACATATTGGTACATGATATTTTACAGGCCTGGAAAGATTTCCTTGCTATTTTAATTATGCTATGAACACATGAAAGACAAACAGGGACTCCTTTTGATGGTACTTGACAAAACCAGCATGATGAGTGGGCAGCACTCTTGCTTTTCAAAATTCTATGAATTAAACTTCTATGGATCAAAATTCTGTGAAATTTCTAATGATGTTGGGACTGATCAAGTATTTTTTCTTTGAAGCAACGATGGATACACTGTGGCCAGAAATTATGAGTGCAGCACACTGCAGAGAACTGTGCTGGCTGGGACCTCAGGACTTCTGGGTTTCCGTGGTGGGGAAGTGACAGAAGAAGATGGACAATGCAAGAATCACTGAGGCATGTTTTACGGTTTTTACTTACCCAGGAAGATGAGAATTTCTTCCTAGTCTTAGGTGAATTTTTACCCTTAATTAAGCCACTTATAGCTTGGATGAAGAGGGAGCTGCCTGTGACACTGAGCTGCTCTGAAGGACTGACTGCTTGGGTGCAAGGAGAACAGCATAAAGGCAGCCAATAGGTGGATGCTTGCAACTCTACCTACAGCAGCAGATGTGCTGAAAAAAGGGTCTTTTCATGCATAAAAAATGAAAACCAGAGTTTTGAAAAATACATCCCAAAAGTTAGATTAGTAATTGTCATGCAGGCTACAGCAAGAGGCCAGTGCAGACTGCATCCTTCTTACTGCAAAATCCCAAACCACTGCAGTCACTAGTACAGCCACATTCACAGGCAAGTTTTTGCAGAGCCTTGGCCAAATATTTTGCTCTTGAGGCATTTGGCTTTACTACTTTAATTGAGTATAGAGCTTAAAATACTCCAAGATGCTGAAAAGCTAGAGCCAGGTGTGAAAAGCCATGTGTGTTTCTGGTACCCCAGACAGGTTGGTTTTGATGCTGATTGTTCTCAGTTCTGTCCTGGTCATGCCAATGATGACTGTCTTCCCAAGAAAATGGTGTGGTTTACCAAAAAAAATTTAAAAAATCAATGTTTTGGTTGAATAAATCAGTTATGAGCATTTCTGTTGCACTTGATAGTGACGAGTAGGGTCATGATTAAATCAGAACCAATCACATTCGACACTGAGACAGTTTATTTATGACAAAACTTCCGCCACGCTTAAATGTGGTTAATATAAAGAAGTTTAACTGATGCTGTCAGTCCTAACTGCTCATTCTGCTGTCTGATTTTGTTGGTTTTGCTGTATTCAGTCACAGGATTAATTAGGGACGTGTACCGGGCCCTAAATGATGTACTGGCAGTCTGAGAGGTAGAAGCAACTTCATAACTTGGAGAAAAAGAAAAGTTTAAATCCCTTTTGCAGAGCAGAGACAGAAAGGAGGGATGGTGCGTGGGGATATGAAAGCTACCTCTGTTTTAGAGACCTGGTACAATTCAACTTTAAACACCTCAAAACAGAACCTGAAAGAATGCAGCTACTCTGAACTGGATTGCTCTACCTTTCCTCATCTTCCACAGCTCATAAGGATGTTGGTACTTTCCCCTCAGAGTATCCATAATCCAGACATGAATGAGTTTGCTTAGGGAAACCATCCTCAGCTGCTTACTTCTGCATTTTGTGCACAATTTACATAGCAAACCCCACTGCATAAGCCATGCAAAGCAAACAGTAGGTTTCACTGTGGGGCTGTTACAGTTCAACCATAATCATCCCTTAGTCTCTGCTCAGAAGACCACAACATTCCTTAAAGCCAAAATCTTTAGAAAGTTTAATTTTCTCAAATTGGGAAGTAAGATATACAACTGCTGAGGACTGCTCCTCCTTTGCAGTTTTGATTTAATTCAGGAGTACAGAAATACAACCCATATTCTCATGTGAAAAGTAAGGTTTTGTAATATTTCGCTTTACTCCATCTGTTCACTGACTTTGGTGTATCTTCTGCAAACACATGAAAAAACGAACCCATAGAAAAATGTATTGTCTTTTTCAGAGTTTGAACCTGTTAAGCTCTCCATATTTTCAAAAAACATTCTTTAGATAGCACAGGAGTTCTTTAAAAAGCCATGTCTCACACTATATTGAAATGCAAACCTCCAGACATTTCAATGTATTTTACCATCCTTTCGTGAGACAAATAAACAACGAGGATGAATATGCAGGTATTCATTTGATTGGTATTTCTTTCCCAGGAGACAACTTCTAGAATGACAGACACCTGGCTGGCAAAAGGCACCCACGACACATAAGTCAGAGTTGGCTATGTTAGTGAGTTAAACACAGTGAGCCTGGGCAGCTCTTTTTGACCTTGGTGTTCACTTATTTATCCCTGTTCTCCATGGCACCAGGCACCTTAACTGCATCTATAGCCACTGTCAAAAGAGCCAAGTGTCACTCTTAAAAAGCAGGTATGGCAAATGCCCACACATTAAAGATCCTTCTCAAGATACTAAAAATCGTCCTGAGAGACCTGGTACTATTGCTAATGACACAGAGGTACACGGATTACCTACCACGAGAGAAAGAAGAGGCAACTAGCCATGATGGACAACACTTTGTTGTAATGTACCACTAATTNGCATCGTTTCGTGAGACAAATAAACAATGAGAATGAATAATTGTAGATATTCTTTTAATTGTTTTTTTTTTCCCAGGAGACAACTTCTAGAATGACAGACCTGGCTGTCAAAAGGCACCCACTACACATAAGTACGAGTTGGCTATGTTAGTGAGTTAAACACAGTGAGCCTGGGCAGCTCTTTTTGACCTTGGTGTTCACTTATTTATCCCTGCTCTCCATGGCACCAGGCACCTTAACTGCATCTATAGCCACTGTCAAAAGAGCCGAGTGTCACTCTTAAAAAGAAGGTATGGCAAATGCCCACACATTAAAGATCCTTCTCAAGATAGTAAAAATTGTCCTGAGAGACTGGTACTGCTGCTAATGACACAGAAGTACACGGATTACCTACCATGAGAGAAAGAAGAGGCAACCAGCCATGATGAACAACGCTTTGTTGTAATGTACCACTAATTTCTTTCTAAAAATGAAAAAACCCCTTCCACAATGAAGTGCAGCTGATGCAATCCAACTGTTCTATTAATGCACTAACAGTACTTCAAGTTACCTGTAATTCTGGCATAGTAAGTTCTTTCACATACCTGTAAGTGCTAAAATGTGTTATTTCCTCAAACACCCTGTTTTTCTGGACTACGACACTCCAAGAATAACGCATTCTTCCTAGGCCATCTTTATGAGACGGCTTTCTCTTCAGTTTCAGGATTTTGAATAAACTTCTCCTTATTCTATTGTCAGCTGAAAATAGACACAGAGATGGTTAGACCTAATGCACATCCAGTTGCCAATAAATTATCAAAATGTCAGGCCTATTAAGTCCTGACTATCTGGAATCTCTTTCCTTGGGAGACAATGTGTACTGCCTCCATTTCTCTTCCCTCTACAGATTGGGAAAGCATTGATGAAGTTAGTTAAACCCCACTCTTTGTGCGCTCACAGCGAAAATGCTTGCTAAAGCCCAACTGATTGTTCCTGTGCCAGTTCCCTGGCAGCAGCAGCCGTACAGCAGTGTGTGGGGTGCTCCTCATTTGGCTTCCAGCAAAATTGTACAGAGCAGATATACTGGAGATTAGAAAGTTCCCCACCGGTGCACCTCTTCCCATTGCCATCAGGATTTTCACTGTGCAGCTATGGGTGAGTGGGGAACAGCTTTCACCTTTCCTCCACAGGCTCACATCAAGCTGTCTTGCTTAATGTGGTGGTGGAGAGTACCCACTCCACCGCATCAGCCCACAGAGCTCAATAGCAGCAACAAGCATTTTTCATACTCCAGACAGAAATTCTTTAGAAGACAGTGGATGCAAGGTGACAGGAGGCAGAGGGACAGCCCAGCACTCATCTGCACCTGCATCAGCGGATCGCTCTACCCTCTGCTGAGAGTACTCTGACTGTTCTTCAGGTGACGAAACTGCAACTTTGCAATGAAACATACATCTGAATAGAAAATATGCAACATATCCTGGCCATATATATTCATAGTAATAAGTGCTCTTGGTCAAAAGCAAGTGAGTTATCTTCAGCAATACAGCTGGTATTACCATACCACTTCATTCACTTCCTTCCTCAACTTTTAAGTGCTAAGCATCATCTTAGTACTATCTGTATGACAGTTCTGTCAGCTTGCTTTACCCCTGCCCAGTCTTGAAAGACGGTGAATAATCTGGTTTACCACAGGGATACACCATTTACAGGAGAAACAGCATTGCCTGAGCACAGGAGGCACTAAAAAAAATACACTCAGCTATAACACAAGAGAGAGGAATGCTCAGTACTATTGGATGGAAACTGTCCTGTTGTACCAGGTCTCTATAACTACTGCATATGAAATAAAGCTTTTAAAAATCTTCATACTCATTTTATCATTTCCAAAAGTGTAGTCTCATCCACATTGCTGCTTTTCATAAGTTAAGCCTTGAAAACCTAGACCTGGCATCCTCACCAGGACTGTACAATACTAACATTTATGTGCTGTTAGTACATTGTATGTTTTCAGCAGTAAATTGAGTTACGCTTCACTGTGCTAAACTGTGAGCTTTGCCTATAAGGGGCAAATCAGCAAATTTCAAATGTAGTGAGTACTCCGCATTATCCGCAGCAAGGACACATTTCCCCTGCATTAAAATCCTTTGGGCGTGTACAAGCAGCAGCCTCATTAGACTCATCAGCTAGACAGATAAACCAAAGTTAGTGAGTAAGCACTGGGGGAAAAGGTGGGAGTCACTATTGACACCACATGACACAACATGAGATGAAGAGTGATTTGTGTGTGTTAAAATAAGAGCCAAGGGTGAAACATATATTCAGGGGAAGGCAGAGGCAGACCTGCTGATTTTAAGGGGGTCAGCGCTTCACCCCTTGCACCCTCTAGTGTGTCTTGATCACACGTGTGTTCTGCATTTTGAACTTCCTTTGCAGCCACTGGGAGTTCTTCATGGAGATGGGTTTCAACATCCAGTTTTCCAGCAGATGCAGTTGAGTGAGCATTTCATACACAGAAGGAAAGGAGTAGCACAAGTCAATAAAGGGGGAGAGCGAACTGACCTCATTAACTCTTCCATCATGTTAGTATTTTAAAAGATCATCTACGCAACCATGAAAATTGAATGTAAAAGAGACAAAGCCGTGGTACAAAAAGTTTATTTAGTCACGATTTTGTAAACATATGAGGTAAATTAACATTTACACCAACTTGTTTCTTACAGAATTCAATACACAAGGCATTTCTTTGAAGACAGCACTTTAAACTGTTCGCTGCTTTTATTGTTACTACAAGTTCCTGACGGCCCAGAAAACTGATTGTGTTTGTTGTTAGATTCTGTCATGTAGAAGACAAACATTTGGCAGGCAAAAAAGAAAGCTCTGAATAAGCATTCTTATGCTTTACACCCTTTAAACTGTGAGAAACAGTGTTAATGGGAATAGGAATATACTCTCCACCTGAAAATAAATCCACATACCTTGCACAACTCTTCAAGGACTGAAACTTCTGGAATTTGATTGGCATCTCACAACAAACTTAAAATGCAAATCTACAACTTCTTTTTCAGGTCAGCGTTTTCTGCTTATGCAAATTGTCCCATTGCCTTCAATGGTCTTATTTGCAAGAGTGGAAGTAACTTGCATAAAACTCTATTTGCAGGCTCAGGACTATATTTTTGGCTAGAAAGCAAAACATTTATCTTCTGCAAAATATTCTACAGTGTAACAGTGCAGTGTTTCTCCACAAGTATTTTATTTGGATTTTTACACCAGGCTGTAAATTTAGCTCTCAAATGACAGTATGGCAGCTAGTTTTTCTCATTGAACCTCTAAACACACAAGAAGGCATACCAATAGTGACAAATCTTAATTTATTTGGTAATAACTGAGTTAATGATCAAAAGTATCTTTTTCCACAGTGTGCTCCCTATACATCCAGCTCCCATATTTTAAATATACAGATAAAACTGTTACTATAGATCAGTGATTAGGTTAAGTTGTCTTTAGTGGTACTGCTTTATATCCGAAGAGTTCCTGTGTTATAGTAAGACATTTCTCTCTCAGGCTTAACATATTAGCAGAATCATTCTTTTACTTTTCATACAAATGTCAACTTAGAAAACAGTTTATTTCATCGAAATATGCAATCTGAAATCAAAAACTGAATGTAAACCTCAGAAAATCAATATTACAAGAGCACACTTTTCACAACAAAAATCATAGTAAATGGAACACAAACATTTAGAATTAAAAAAAGAAAACAAACAACCCAGCCTGTTCAAATCCACGATGTTAGTGTCTGTATTAAACAAAAAGACCTGGGGGCTCAATGCTGATCTGATTTTTAAACCTTGCCTTTATTATTTTACTGATCCTACACTTACATATTCATACCAGAAAATAATCTCAAGAGGTGCAAAATACCGGAAATTTAATTAACTCTTAGTGTCCTTATGAACAGCAAGTATACTGAGCCAAATCAACCCCTGGTACCGCTTTGCACACAACTGGCTTCCAAGTAACACCAGAAAAGAAGATGAAGAGTTCATCTGCTTTTTAAGCGCATGCTACCTACTTTCAAGAAACTTTGGTTTTTTAATGCCAACAAATTCAAGGAGCACTTTTTTATCTGTGAAAAAAACAAGATATTGATTTCCATAGATAAAATATCGCACTTTAATAAAAGGAAGATTCTAGCTGTCTGTCTTCATTTAATCAAATACAAAGGGAAGTAATGTGTGGTTTTAAATTGCCAATACTTAGTTTTCTTTTGTATTAGCTGACAGCTGCACTAATTAAGCTCAGCGTAAGAAACAGATCAATCGTGCCCATGGCCAAGAGACTATGTATTTATTTGCAATGCAGCTATGTTTTTATTATATCTTTATAAAACCACTGTGAAAAATGGACTGATGAAACGAGTGATTTAGATAATGTTTCATACAATGTGGTTGGAAAGGACCTCTGGAAGTCATCTAGCCTAACCCTCTGTGCTACAAGCACTGTCAACTAATACCACTGAGCTGACTTATTGCAAGAAGAGTAGCACATCACACACCTGGTAACTTGTTCAAAGATTATCTTTTTTTCAAGTTTCTCTTTTTCTTTTCCATAGCTTGTTTTAGCAATTTTGCAACTTCAAGTATGAGAGAACAATTTTCCCACAGTCATTCTACTCAAAGAACAAAAATGATTAGGTTTTCTTTTCAGTTTGCTTAATATCAGGCATGATTCTGTTCTGACTTCTGCTTTTGCAATAATTTATTTACTGGCTTCAAGTTATGTGTGTGTGTATAAGGTCCTTCAGGATTGTGGCTTGAACAGACATATGATCAGGCTAAATCAAAGTATAATTTGCTACCAATTCCCTCTTTAGAATTAACTGACGCTAAAGAGTAAATAACTCAGAAATTAGCAGGGTTTTTTTGCCAACATCTCTGTTCTGCAAGTTAGTTGGTGTTTGTACATATATACTAGAACTATGGAAGTCTCCATAGTCAGGCTTTACTCATAGCGTGTTGAATTCTGTGATGATTCACGAGTAAACATTAATTAAGGTATTCAAAGTCAGCCACACCAGTAAGATTTGTTTTCAACAAACCCGATTCAAGATGTGATGTGGCAACTAAAAGCAGCTGGAAGCACTAAGAAGGAGTTCTGCCATAACAGCTCCCTGGGCTTAAATGAAGAAACAATATTACTCCAAATGAAACTGTATGCAAACTAGAAGCTTGACGCTCTCTAGTGTGCTGGAACTCACAAACTATGAGTTGTAGCTTTACTTTCTCAGCCCAGTGCTACTTGTTGTGGAGGCTACTCTGTCAGATTTTTCTTAGGGATTGCAAAAGCATTATACTTCTCCCTTCAAACTTTGCCTAACAGGAAAAATGATCTTTTACAGCTTTCCAGTAATTACTCTGTCTGAAAATGCCATATATTCCACAAAACCACCTGAACTCTCCGTAGGTCAAAGCACACACACTTTACTTGAAAGGTTAAATCTATCTCTGTTATTATTTTTTATATACAATATGGATGCGATTCTGTAGGACACACTCTGTGAGGGCTGTACTATAGTAAGGACTACAAGATTCAGAGCTCCATCAAACAAGTCAGTTTTGCTATAAACTCAGGTGTTGTCAGGTGTTGATATAAAAAAGCACATATTCCAGGTGGTCTGGTTTATATGGATACCCTCCAGAAAGATTTTGACTTCGTTCTTCCGAAGCGTAAAATAAAGGAAAATATAGCCTATGAATTTTCATGTACTAAAATACAGGGATGCACATTGCATTGTTTCAGCAATATAATTACTTGGCATTTAGCAAAACTTACAAAACTGCTACTCTAGATGCTAGTAAATGTAAAAAAATTGTGTTAAAATCCAGCCTTTGCTTATGTCTAGGCAACTTCTTCAACTTCAGGCTAAGTCCAGCATAGTTGCATAGATACAATAGAAAGCGGAATTTATCTTTTAGCTTTCTTGCAGAAAGCATTTTTATGGCTTATAACATAGAAAATCCGCAAGAGCATGCCTGAAGCTCAGCACCTAATAGTAAATATCTTTATTGTACTGCTGTAACTGACTTTTAACACAGTGCCTGCCCCAGTGGCAGCCAAAAGACTTCTCCTCACCTGGTTCACGACAAGCAGGTCAAGGAAGTCACGAGACAACATGTCCACGTGTTGCAGAACAGCGCCTCTGATCATGAGAAACTCTTTGTCTCTACTCAGAAAGTAGCAAAAACAAATGTTTACTCTCAAGTGGTGAAATATATTTCAACTGTTGAATAAAATAAACACATTCAGCAAAACATTTAACAGCAGAAATAACTGGCAACTCTAACTATTTGCCTGAGTAAGGACTGCACTGCCAGGCCGAATACTTTGAAGATGCAAGGATTACCCTGGTGCAGTTGACTGCTCCACTCCATTTACACTGTTTTTGATTTATAGCAGCAACAGGACTGACTTTGATCTTCAGTTCTCTTGGCTTTTGCTTAGAACAGAAGTTGGGTCTAATCCTGCATTCCTTTTCCCCTTAACTCTCCCGAGCTTTATCAACCATTCAAAATTCTGACTAATGTTGGTGAGAGTGCTTATTACAAAGGAATGAAGGACAGAGCCAGTTGTAAAGAAAGTTGCACCTTAGAAAAAAATACCCAGTAGTTTCCTCCACCCATTTTTAACTTAAACACACAATTTTCAAAAGCAGGATTTTAACGTTTTCATCTAAGACCCCAAATCTACATTCCTTCTGGCTCCCAAAAGTTCATGTGGTGTTAGTTTTGCTTGAATATGACCTGCAAGATCCATCCCCAAATCTTGCTCCTTGTTTAACTGAATGGAAATTCTGCAAGCAAATTTAGTGGTATCAGAATAGACCCTCCAGCCACTAGCATGTTGCCCAGATATTTTAGCGCCTTTTCTGCAACACAACATTGCCTAGATCTGACTTCACTGACCTGCAAGACACTACAGATTGTTGTTAAAGGAAAGGGTAGAACACAACAGTAAATAACATTGCTTTGGGAATTTCACCGTTAGTTAAGTTTTTTCCCCCCTTTACATTTTCTCGTAAGATCAAAGATCAAACTAAAATGATTAAGTACACAGTCAAGTAACTTTAAACCTACAGATCAAAATTATTCTCAAAATGTTCAAATACTTAAAAATATGCACTCAAGATTACTTCTAAAAAGCATTTTTCCAACAAACTTAAGCCAATATCTAATAGTCTAAAATGCAGAGCTGTATTTTATCCTGTTGTTTGTCCATGGGCAACGTATGGGGCCACCGTGTATTGAAATCATAATCTTTGCTTCCTGAAGAGAAATTGTTCTGTGTAATAATTTCTGAGGTGTGATTTAAACTCCTGTCTCCCTCTAAGCAATTTCAGAAGTCATCTAAAATTATAATCAAACATGCTCAAACATACTTGTGGGTTTAAAAACATGATGTGATCATGATTGGCAAACACTGGATAGAAGGTCAAACCAAACACTTCCTAACAGGTCAAGAGTAAAAAAAAAAAATATATAGAAAGATCAACCTCAAAAATCTATTACAGAGGTGACCTAAACTTAGCCCGGCTGAGGACCATGTAGGTGATGTGCCATGAGCAAAAAGGCTTCATTAATTCATGTTATGCAGAAGAGACTGAGTCACCTTTAATATGGCAAGTTGGTCCATAGAGATGACAGGTGCCACCTTGATGTTTGCCATATGGCTATGTAAGGCTTAAGAAGAAAATAAGTCATAGCATCCACTCACGGAGAGCTTATGTGAAAAAGGGTTGAAGTGAAGGCAAGGGCAAGAGGGAGATGATGGCCAGGCACATGGGCACTAGGGCTATTATTAACATTTTTTTCTCAGATGAAAGTCGTCCTCAGGGCACACGACCAGCTACCATCACCTGTTATCCATGCAGGGCTCCCCTACGGCTGCCCTTGGGAGATTCGCCATAGACATGAAGGAAAGTGGGATTGGTCCCCTGGCCCATGGGCTGCGCTTCGGCCACCCCTGACCTATTAGAAAATGTTGATATTTTTCCCCCACTACAACTCACAGAGTGCAAAAACAGCAAGCGTCAAAGTTTGAAACCCAGGTCTTTCCCACCCATGCTAGACCTGACCTCCCCGGGCAGCTCCCCTGCCCTCTCTGCCTTCCATCACCTGCTCCTCTGAGCAGAGGTGACCGCGCTACACGGCCAGGTCGTCTGACCTGGCTCTGCAGCTGCTGGACTTACTGGCCCTGCTCAAGCGCCGCGTGTCGAGGAGCAGCGGCGGCTCGTGCATCTCCACCGTGGTGCAAGCAGCTGAGATGGGTCGTCCCTCCGACAGCTCCTCCTCACCTTCCACATCCCACTTGTTGCCACTGGCTGCGCTCAGGCTGGTGCTGCTGCCGCTGTTGGCTGCTGCAAGAGGTGGCACAGCTGGAGGAGGGAGAAGCTGCTCCAGTGGCTCTTCCTGCTCGGGAAGGGGACGTCGGACACTGCTGGGAGTAGAGGAGGCCGCTGAGCTGGAAAGCGCCTTCCCCTGCTGCTCAGCTCCCATGTTGGCCCAATTCTGCTCGGCCGCCAACGCACGGCTGTTGCTGTTGAAGTAGTTGACCACAGCTGGTGTGGGCGTGGGGATGGGGGTCGGGATGGTGACTGGAGTGGAGATGGGCGTGGGGGTCACAGCACGGTGTCTCTCCTCAGTAACTGGTGGAGCAACAGGGTAGCTGGCCATGGAGGTCGTGTTGGAGGGGGGACGTGGCCTTGGAGTAGCTGCAGCGTAGTACGGTGCCATGGTCACCGGGGCCAGCAGTGGCGTGACAGCACGGGTGTCAGGCTGAACGGGAGGGGGTGCAGCCGTCGTTATCACCACGGGTGGTGCTGGTGGTGGCAGGGAGACGGGTTTGGGCTCCCCCGTTACCATGACTGGCGTCATCGTTGCAACAGGTATCTCGAGGCTGTACCGGTTTGTCATGCCCTGCTTAAGCTTCTTCCACCCCAGGTGATACATCTCAAGCATGTTCAGCAGCAGGGACACAGAGGCTACCACCAACATGAAGATGATGAAGATGGTCTTCTCGGTGGGCCTCGAGATGAAGCAGTCCACAGTGTGTGGGCAAGGTGAGCGGCTGCACTGGTAGACAGGCTTTAGCTCAAAGCCGTATAGGAAGTATTGGCCCACGATGAAGCCCACCTCAAATAGTGTCTTGAAAACGATGTTGAAGACGTAGGTGCGGAGGAGGGCACCACCCATACGGATTCTACCACGCTCATCACGGATTGGGGGCTTCTCCTTCCCTCTTTTGACAAGAGGTTCCTTGATGCTACTGCTGCCTCCTCCACCACCACTACCAGACGCTGCTCCTGGGAAGTTGCCATCTTTGACGCTTCCCTTCTTTTTCAGCTCCTCTTTCTCTTTCCTCTTCTCCTCCATGCGTACAATGTGTAGCACATGGCCCAGGTAGATGAGGGTTGGAGTGGAGACAAAAATGATCTGCAGCACCCAGAAGCGGATGTGAGAAATGGGGAAGGCTTTGTCATAGCAAACGTTTTCGCAACCAGGTTGCTGAGTGTTGCATGTAAAGTCTGACTGCTCATCTCCCCAGACCTCCTCAGCAGCAGCTCCCAGCACCAGTATCCTGAAGATAAACAGTACTGTCAGCCAAACCTTGCCAATAACCGTGGAGTGCTCCTGCGCATTCTCTAACAGTCTCCCCAGAAAGCTCCAGTCACCCATTGTTTCAGATTTCTAACCTACAATAAGAACATTAGATGAATTAGAGCAATGATTAAAAAAAAATCTTATCATTACACAATGTGGGGGCAGAACAGATTGATCCTTGGCAAATGACATTTCCGTTTCCAGAATATTACACACCTATGTTAAGAACTACATGACTCTCTAGCCATGTAGCTGTGGGGTTTTTGAGCAGCTGTTTAATTCTTTTGCCTAGTTGATACTGGTTGAAGTGTCTACACACGATCACAGGCAAGAAAGATTGATAACCAGACTTTCTAGAAGATTTAAATATTTTAAAAGCATGATTTCTCTGCTTCCTTCACCTGAGATGCCTCTAACTGTTCTTGCCTATTTTTAGAAAAGAACAGATGGAAATCAGTTCAATTAAAGAGAATATTCCTGATATTAATGTGGCTGTACTTGTATCTACAAACTTTGCCCAGCACTAAATGTTTTGTTGTTATCAGGGCTTGTTTATTCCAACATTCAGGAGGCTAGTAGTGTCCCGGAACTCTGATAGTTTCATATTGTACAAATACAGAAAAATAATTACTTCAAACCTATGGAATTTATAGACTGATTTTGGAATGTGTACACCACCAACAAGCATGTTCTCAAAGTCTAGTCATGTTTGATTTTGGTTTTTTTCTAAAAAGAGAGAATAATTTGAATAAGTTGAAACATTGGCAAGAATGAGAACTTCTGGGAGAAATGGTGAAAAGTTTTCTATGCCATTTCCCCAACTCTCCCGCTTGTTGGTGTCACTGAACCACATGTACTGCAACATTATTTAAAAAAAACAACAACAAACCAACCAAACAAAAAAGCCTAAAGGGCACATCAGCAAATGTGCACAGAGATTTTCCTGGGAAAATTAAATTATATCCTATGACTTTATTTCTACGATATACAACTGCTATATGTTCTCAGCAGTTTCCAACAGTTCATCTATGATGATCTTCCCATGTCCAATTCTAGGCAGTAAAAAAATTTCTGATTTGGAAAGGCTTAAAGCACAAGATATTTTTAAGATCAGATTCCTCACAAGCTAACTTCAATTGAGGAAAAAAGCTATTATCTGCTGGTATCTCTTGTGTTATCCTTCGTCAGTTCCTAATTGAAATATAGGTAAAAGTACATTTCATTCTCCTAATCAACACCTTTCTATATTTTATGCATCAATCTCCAACTGAAATAAAAATACAAAACTCTATTTTTAGCTAACCACAATACTTTCATAAATACTCATTTCATAATTATAATTCAGACATAACAAGTTGCATACAAAAAGAACACTATCAGAAGGACTGATTACCCCCTTGTTTAAAAATCTCAGGTTTCATAAATAGGACTGAGTTATACTTCATTCTCTTTATTTTTTTACTTATACTTCTTGTCCCCATACCCGTATGTTTTACAATTTCCAAGAAGAAAATGTGTTTGTCATTATACGCAGGAAATTACCACTGAGAAAATATGCTGCTGTTGTCATATTTACTGTGATTTCCAACAATGATGTCACTGTTGTTCTTGAGGAAGCATTTCCAGAGCCTCTACAGAACTTCTTTCAGGTTTTAAGTTAAGGTAATTAAAGAAATTAAAGTTATTTCAGTAACATTTTTATAACTTGTTTTTTACTCTGAGGCAATAAAATACTTGGAACTGTGGAACAATATACTTCCACACAAAAAGCAACACCACATTCATTAGTATTTACATTTTTGCAAATCCTGGAACACCAACGCACTTTTTATCCCCACAAATTTAATTCAAAGGAAACTCCCCATAAAAACAACCCATATCTTTGTTATTCTGAAAAACAATACTCCCTTTAACTAAATTCTTCTTCCAGTACAGCATGATAAGATGCAACTGATAATATTAACAATGAAATGTAGGAATATTCCTGGTCCTAAAACATTTTAAATATTTTTTTGGAAATGTAGGCTGATTATTTTATTAAGGAGTGTATTTTTTCCCCTTCATAACACAAACCTGAATAAATTGTTATAATACTTCACTTCTATAATCCTCATTTAATATATTCAAATTATTTTAAAAATTAATCTTCAATCTTAATTTTATGAGGTTTACAACATTTCGAAAGGTGAAGTAAATTTAATAATTTCTCTGGGAATAACGAATTAATTTTGTATGATTTTTACTAAAAATCATTTGAAGATTTACTCAGTTTAGTTTCATCTTTGGACAGAACTGTTGTCTGGGAATGTTCTTAGTCTGAGTACTAAAGATTGCTATGCAGGAACAGAGAAAGGAAAAATGTGATTTTTGATGAATTAAAGATGTTTAGCATAACCCTAAATCCAGTATTTAATTTCTCTGCTATCTTTTGCATTGTGCTGTGCCTCTCAGTTTGCTTCTCTCCAACACCCTCTTTGGTTTTAACCCAGATTATGCAAAATAGGCAGCTCGGATAATAAGTAATCGAAGTTACCGTTTGTTATTTTATTATTAATATTTGTATTAATCCATAAAAGTAAACACATGTAAATTTAATTCCGTAATTATGGTCCATTTTCAGCACAGCTGCCACTACCCTTGCTTCCAATGGTACAGAGGCTTCTCTTATGAAAAATCACAACCCTTGCACTGTAAGGTGAACAGAGGTAGCAGTTTTATTTTTGTCCTCTACAGGTATACTGTAGTGTAGCCCTTATTGACATCAATAGGCAATATCAACTACAGTAAAAGTAGGATATTTTTTGCTTTTCTGAAGAATTATCTGTTATTGGAAGAAGAAAAATAACTATTTGTAAAAAGTAAAGGAAAGATGACAAATAATATATTCTAATTTATTCTCAGTCATTCTCCTTTCATTAATAATGCTAAAGATTTTTTTTTTATTTTTACTAGATGTCAGCAATGCCTGGACTGAGATTACTCAGGACACCAAAGACATGACACAATACGTCTCTCAAAAGAAACACTTTAAACTAATGTTTACATGAATCAAAATGTTTATTTCAGAGCATCAGGGTGTGCAAACTCATCGTGCACAAAGAAAAAGGATTTTAAGCCATGATACTTCACAGCATCTTAAATGTACAGAGGTAAAAAACTCAGGGTTCATCTTAGTATGAATTGCAGCAATCCTTGCCTTCACTACAAATGTGTATTAATACATAATACATAAATATGGGAAGGACGTAATTTCCAAGGGCAATGCAAAGGTGCACATCTCCGCTGGCTGGGGGGGTTCTCAGATATCCAGGTCCTGTGTCTTTCTTCAGTGTCAATGCATTCTCCAGTGAGTAATTCTTGAAGCCAATGTAACTCATCCAAAAATCTCATCAACAATTTTAAAGCAATACTTTGATAAAAATAAAGATCAAATGACATCAAACAAAGCCAGAGAGCTCACAGATCTCAGAATATTTGAGTTGCCACCATTAAGTTCAACAATAAAACACCTAAATCTAAATTTAAGTAGCCACAACTCAATATTTCAGCTGAGAACAACTCCAAGCTTGCTTTTGTAGTATTACAAAAACCTCAGCTGTACAGTGCTACTTTGAGCGCTGCTGATGTACAGACCTAGGCAATTGTTAAGCCCTAATATTACACATGGATTGTGAAGGAAGACATTTTTCCTTTCTGTGCTTGAAAAAAAATGCATATTAAGGAATTAAACATCTTTGTATTTCATGACATTCATTTAGAACTACCCACTAGGCAGAATCTGCCTCAGAAAGCAACATAATTCAATGGCATGAAAAACAAGGACTTCACAAACCATGGGATCATTTAACATAAACTGAGAGTCATACATTGCGTGTGTCACTTATAAAATCTTTCCTATAAGACAAACATTGAAAAATGGGCAGTTTGTGAAAACTAGCACAGCATTCTGGTTAAGAATCAATATTATGCCATTAATTAGTTTAATACACACACAAATACACTTTGTAGGTGGGGGGCGTGTGTGTATATTTGCCTGTGTGTGACAGAGAACAAGCAAAAGAGATAACAAATTCTAAAATTTGTGATGTTGAATATATTCCTTCACAGGAAAGAAATAATTATCATCCGGCATCTATAAACTCGCCAGTTGTTATCTCCATTTCTGATGACATCACTGAAGACATTCATCATTATGTATCAGGTGTGTGAAATACACTATCTTAATTGCTTGTAATTTCACTTATACGTGTATATGTTTAAGTATTTATATACATATATGCACATACACACAGAGAAATAACTACACAGTTATGTTACATACCTTGCCAGATTATGACACCTGGTGTATTTATTTTTTCAATACACTGGTGTTTCTAAAAAATGTCCCTTAATAATTATTTAGCAACCTAGCAGATGTCCTTGTCTGAATAAGATTTCTCAAATTCAGTACACAATTTCTTTCATTTCTTGTGATATCTTGGGATATAGGTTTGCATCTTCAAAATTATCTAGATTTTATAAACCACTACGAGGAAGAAATGTTTTTAAAAGAGAAAGCAACTTGCAATATTTCCTTTGGTTTTATACTAAACAACCAGGCACTTCCACTGCCACCAGGGTTTTAACTTTGCTAATTTAAATCTGATAGAAGTAGTCACCCTGCACAAAGTCTGCAGTGGGATCATGTCATTCCAGACCAACGGACACATCTACAGGGACAGAAGGAGTTAGTATAATTTCCAGTGAAAACTAACAGTATTTGGTCATGTATGTACATATGAAACACAGTGGCTGAAGTTTCATAATTCACTTTATAAACTTGTTAAAATGAGGACTTGAAAATAACTTTCTTGTTGCTCACAGTGTTATACTTTCAGACAAAGCTATCATCACTTTCATGGTATTTCAAACACTCATTAAAAATTATTCCTTAGCTGATCTTATTATTACCTTAAACTTACTTTACTGCTATGAAGCCTCCTCCTTAAATCCCAGGGAAAACTTCTCTTGACTTCTTCTTGGCTTCACTTGACCTCTGACTAAGAGTTTGGTCTGTGTAAAGGAAAAGTCCAAACTGCTCAGAGCTGAGCCCAGGAGGAGAGCTACACCCTCACCTGTTAAACTCTTCTTTTCTCTGGTGTAACAAACTCTTGCTTTGATTCACTTATCATGGAACAAAACCAAAAAGGAATCCCTTTTCTCCCCCCAAGTACTCAATTGTCATCTTAAAGCTCTATGCTGGAATTAAAAGATAGTGACTTACCAATAAAACTCTGAAAGGTTTGAAGGGTGTGGAGCTACCAGGGGACTACAGAACAGCCATCGAACATGAGAGCAACAGTCCCTACATCCCGAGTGAGTGAAGCATGAATGAGATGGATTTGTCAGGTGGCCACACACCATTAGCCAGCCAGATCTTAAAACTGCACAGTAAGGATTATCCCGCCCCTCCACCCCAAATGTACAAAGGAGGGACAAGACTGTCTGGTGTTCAAAGACTCAAGACCCTTTTCCATGGCAGAGAAGCAGGTACCCCGGGAGACAAGTAAACATCTGAGAGGACCTGAGGCAAGTTACAGGAACTGCAAGGGCAAGGGTGCTATACATCCTGCTCAGAATTCTTAAAGTCCATTTTTGTCTCATGGAAACCATTTAAACCTTTTTTCTAGTTGAACTTAGAATCATAGAATCATAGAATAACCAGGTTGGAAGAGACCCACCGGATCATCAAGTCCAACCATTCCCATCAAACACTAAACCATGTCCTTTAGCACCTCATCCACCCATCCCTTAAACACCTCCAGGGAAGGTGAATCAACCACCTCCCTGGGTAGCCTTTCCAGTGCCCAATGACCCTTGACTTTAAACTGTTACAGTAGGATTTTTCCCTTGAAATTTTCCTTAAAGAGAAACTCCAGCAGCTCTAGCTACTCAGTTCAGTCCCTTCTTCATATCTATGTCAGTGTCTTACAGACTTATCACACACTCAGGATTCCTAACAACATCCTAGGCTTATGTGACTTCTTCAGAACCCAAATACTTCTGTGATGCTTTTTTTTTGCCTACCTGGAAAAAACTCAAATGAAATAACTTCTCTTGCTTATAACATTGACAAGTTTTTGTTTAATCAAGCTATAAATACCTTCCAAAGAATTCCAAAGAACATTTATTCGTCTCAAATATTTTGCATCCCTTGTGTGTCCTAAGTGAACAGGTTGCTGGTGATGTGGTCAATACAAGGAGGCCACTCAGCCAGTTTTCTCACTGTCTAAGGACCAGGTAACTCAGAGTTCACCTCAAGAAACCCAAAACCCATCTTGGATTACACTTGTGAACTCCATCATTCCATGTGGCACTATTTACAAGGGTGAAAGGAATTCTGGCTCTGCTTTATACTTATGATTTAACTTTATTCTGAGCGTAACACTGACTTGAAATGCACATCAGTGTTCAAATGCTAGTGGTAAGCCTTGAGGAACAAATTACATGGCCCTACACCTGCACGCTTCAGTGGGCAACAGTCACAACAATCCTGGACACAAACATTATTTGCTGCTTCCTCCTCTGCAATGTTTTCTGAGTTATATCATGAGGTTTGGGCACTTTTCCCTACCATGTCAGGCTCAGTTATCAGCCCCATCTGTGAGCACCGCTGCCTGCAGAAGGTTCCCTTGCTGGGGCAGGAATAGCAGACAACACACCAGGGTCTCTCAGGGAGGTATTTCATAGACCTATAGAATGTCCTGACTTGAAAGGGACCCACAAGGATTGAGTCCAACTCCTGTCCCTGAATAAGACAACCCTGATTCACACCATGTGTTTGAAGGTGTTGTCCAAAGGCTCCTTGTGTCCCCCTGATCTAGTGGGAGGTGTCCCTGCTCATGGCAGGGGGGTTGGAGCTAGAGAATCTTTAAGGTCCCTTCCAAACCATTCTATGATTCCATGACTCTGATTTTTGAACATCATCAGGCTCGGTACCACAACTGCTTCCCTGGGGAGCCTGTTCCAGTGCTCCACCACCCTCTGAGTGAAGAACCTCCTCTTAATATCCAGCCTAAGCCTCCCCAGCACATTTTCCTCTCATTCCCTTAGGTCCTACGGCTGGTGGCCGGAGAGAAGAACCAGTAAAGCCCTTTCTACTGTTCCTCCCGGGCACGATGAGCAGAACCGGAGTCCTCCGTGCTCTGCAGGGGAGAGCAGAGGCTCCAGGCATCCCCTGCCCCCCGGCCCCAGCGCAGGCTCCGAGCCCGCATCCCCTGCCCGAAGCCTCCAGCCGCGGGTCCCCTACTTACGCTCGGCTATTTTAAGTAGCAAACTCTTAACTCGTTCAGAGGCCGGTGTTGCCGCATAGCTCATCGAATTGGGAAGGGAAAGCGCTCGTCGTCCCCCACCCCCCCACCCTCCTTCCCCCTCTCCTCGGGCTTTGCTCGGCCAAAAGCGGGGATGCGGGATGCGCAGGGATGCTCAGCGCCCTCCCTACCTGCTGCCTCGGCTGGCAACGCGCCCCGCGGGCGGCCGGCAGCCCACAGCCCCCAGGGACCTGTCACCACCTCCCCTGGGGCCACCGGGCACCCGGCCCTCCCCTTCTCCCCTCCCCCTNAGCGGCTGCGGAGCGAGCAGCAGAGGAGCTGCTGCCCTGCTCTCCTTGGCTTGTAACGCGTTTTCTAGTCGGATTCTAAAATGCTCCGATAGGATTTTCCCTTTAAATGTCCCTCAGGCGGCTCTGGCTACTCGGTTCAATCCCTTCTTCACATCTGTGCGGGTGTCTTAGACTCAGCCCATGCTCAGGATTCCTAATAACATCCTGGGCTTATAGGACTTCCTCAGAAGCCAAATACTTTTCTGATACTCTTTTTACCTACTGGGAAAAGCAAGCAAACAAACAAACAAAAATCAATCAGACAAACAAACAAACAAGACAACAAATGAAATAACTTTTCTTGCTTATAATAGTGGCAAGTTTTTGCTTAATCAAACTATAAATATCTCAAAAAAAATTCCAAAGAATGATTATTCATCTGTAATAATTCACATCCTTTGTGAGTCTTAAGTGAACAAGTAATTGGTGTGGTTTTAATAACTCTCAGACCAAAGATGTGATCAGGCTCTAGCGGCTCTGGGTACTCAGTTCAATCCCTTCTTCATATCTATGCTGGTGTCTTACAGACTCAGCCCAAGCTCAGGACTCCTAATAACATCCTAGGCTTATAGGACTTCTTTGGAACCCAAATACTTTCCTGATACTCTTTTTGCCTACTGGGAAAAGCAAACAAACAAACAAATGGAATCACTTTTAGAATCATGGAATCACTTTTAGAATCATAGAATCACTAGGTTGGAAAGGACCTCTTGGATCACTGAGCCCAACCATTCCTATCTGCCNTAGCAAATAAAAAAAACAACAAATGAAATAACTTTTCTTGCTTATAACATTGGCGAGGTTTTGCTTAATCAAGCTATAAATATCTTCCAAGGAATATTTATTCATCTTAAATAATTTGCATCCCTTTTGTGTCCTAAGTGAACAGGTAACCGGTATTTTCAATAACTCAGAGCAAAGTGAGTTAAGAGCCTGGTCAATGCAGGGAGGCCACTGAACCAGTTTTCCCACTGTCTAAGGTCCAGGTAACTCAGAGCTCACCTCAAGAAACCCAAGACCCATCTTGGGTTACACTTGTGAACTCCATCACTCCTGATGTGCAAATCACAGAATTATAGAATCATAGAATCTCTAGGTTGGGAAAGACCTTTGAGATCATCAAGTCCAACTGTACCTGTCAATTACTGAACTGTATCTCTAAGCACTTAGTCTACCTATTTTTTAAATATGTCCAGGGATGGTGACTCAACCACAGCCCTGGACAGCCTTATAATCCACCCTCCTTGGCAGACCAGGGTGGGATTTGCTGAGAAATAAATGTCTTCTTCCTCTGAGAAGATAAAAGCCTAAGAAATTCCTCCCTGCTGGGTTTTCTCCAGACCCACAGGGAGATACTCGATGGAACACATGTGTTTGCACCTTGACAGCCGTGGAAGAGAGATCATCACTCAGGCAACCTCCCCTGCATGCCCGTTGCTGTAAGGAAAGCATGTGTCCCACTAGCCGTCTCACATGGCATTCTCTCAGAGAATCTGGGTGCTCACGGCTTAAATAGGCTCATTGGGTAAAAAACAGGCTGGCTGGCTGATCCCAGAGAGTTGTGGTGAACAGA
>WAAB01009926.1:0-10304 GCA_013389865.1 Piaya cayana
CCCCGGGCCCGGCCCGCAGCGAGCGGCCTCCCCGGGCCGCACGGCCTTCAGCGCCCCGGCGGGCAGCGGCGACGGGGGCGCGGTGGCGGCGGCGACCTTCATGGCAAACGGGCGGGCGGGAGCCGTTGGGACCCTGCGGGCGGACAGCGCGGCGCGTGCCCCGCAGCGCCTGTTATAGGGCGCGGGCGCCGGGGAGCGGGGCCTCAACAGCGCCGCAGCCAATGGAATTGTGGGGGCGTGGCCTCGATGAGGCCGCAGCCAATGGAAGCGCGCGGGGGCGTGGCCAGCACCACCCGGCCGCGTTCATGCGCGCAGCGCCTTAAAGGGGCAGCGGCGCGGGGGGCAACGGGGGGTACCGGGGTGCAGAACTCCGGGGACACCGAGGGCACCGGGGAGACTGGGGAGACCAGGGTGCAGAGATCCGGGGACACCTGGGTGCAGAGCTTCGGGGTACCGGGGGGACGCAGCTCCAGGGACATCGGAGACACCGGCGTGCAGAGCCTCGGGGATACCGGGGGGCGTAGCTCCGGGGGCACCGGGTGCATAGATCCGAGGGCACTGGGAGGACCCGGGGTGCAGAGCTCCGGGGTCAACGGAGGGACCGTGGTGCGCAGCTTCGGTCCTTCCGACCCGCTCCCCGCCGTTAAGCGAGGGTTAACGGCTCCCCCCCCACCCTCCCGCCTCTCCAGACCGTGAGACGCCAGGGCCGTGACGTCACCCATTCATAAACCCCGCGCGCTGTCAGCTCGGCGCCTCCCGGGCGGCGGGGGGGTGGATGGGGCACCGGGACCCCCCGGACACACCGGCCGGGCCCGTAATTAGCGCTGCGGGTCGTTACAGGCAGTAATTAGCGCCGCGGCTTCGTTCTCCGCTCTGGGGGTCCTGGAGATACCGGCCTTCCCCCCCTCCCCATCATCATCAGCAGCAGGAGGGATGGGGAAGGGGTGTCCGGACACAGGGGTGGGTGCGCGGACAGACAGACAGACGGACACACGGATGGGCATGTGGGTGTGCATACGGACACACGGAGGGGTCTGCAGATGTGCACACGGACACAGACAGATGGAGGGAGGGGGCTGCAGGGTGAGCTGGGGGCCAGACCTTTGCTCTGAGAAGCTCAGTCCTCGCTCAGAGCTGCTGCAGCCTGCCCAGGTACCCCGGGAGCCGAAGGCCTCCCCTCCTTTTCCTCCTCTTGGAGGGGGCAGTGATCCTGGAGAGCACGGACAGGCTTTAGAATCATAGAATGACCAGGTTGGAAAAGACCCATCGGATCATCGAGTCCAACCACTCCTATCAAACACTAAACCACGTCCCTCAGCCGTGCCAGCCTGGCTGGGAGAGGTGCACCCGCTGCCACTGAATCATGGAATCGCTTGGTTGGAAAAGACCTTTGAGATCACCGAGTCCAGCTGTCTACCACTGAACCATCCCTGAGCCCCTCATCTGCTCGTCTTCCAAACCCCTCCAGAGACGGGAACTCCACCGCTGCCCCTCCTCGCTGTGTCCCCATCGCCAGTTCCCAGGGTGGGCACAGCGCTGGGGTCACTCCCTCCATTCAGGGCTCGGCAGAGGGGCTGGTGCTGCTCGGTTCCCACCGCGGCTCTCAAAGCTGCTAATTAGCCCCCATCTGGCAGTGGCGACCGGGCCTCGGCGGGGAGGCCGTGGACATTGTGCGCAGGAATGCGTTTCAGTGCCGCCGGCCGGCTGGGTGCCGCCAGCTGCGCCGCCAACAATGCGCCGCGTCCCGCCTGAGTTGCCCCCTGCGTCCTGCCCGCCGCCCCGACCACCCCGCGAGGCGTGGGCATCGTGGCTGGTGGCACAGCACGTGTGGCACGGCCACCTTGGCCAGTGGTGGCCAGCTCGCCGGGATGCCCTCGGCTACAGGATGCCCCCGTCTTGGGTGTTGGGGAGCTGGGGTCAGGGGTGCCAGCGTGGCCACTGCTGGGTGCGCGGTCAGTTGTGGTGTGGTGGCACTGGACATGGTGTCCTGGCACAGCGTGGTAGCCCTGGTCACCACTGGGCACGGGGTCCCGGGCCCGTGCGGCTGCTGTTGTCCGGCAAGATGGATAGCTTCATTTCCATGTCAATTCTGGGAACCGGGCGCGCGGCGCGGTAACAGTGGTCTGAGCCATATGGCGCTGGCAGGGCGCGGGCGGCTGCTTCGGAGAGAGCAGGGGTTGCCCGGCAGCGAGGACATCAAAGCCCCCCGCCGTCCCCCAACCCGCAGGACCACACAGGACACGGCCACGCTGGGGCCACTGTGACGATGGCGATGGTGGCCACCCAGCCCCACAGCCCACAGCCCCAGACTCGGGAGCAGACAGCGCAGGTTGAGCTGGGGTCCCCCCAAGAAAGGGACCCCCAAATCGCCCCTGTCCCGGCTGGGAGCTGGGGTTCATGCAGGCCCCCACACCCCATCAGCCCTGGGGCCATGCAGAGCCTCGAGCCTCCCGTGCCCGCAGGATGGTGCTGAGCTGGGGCTCCACGCAGCTGGAGCGATGCCGAGCACCGAGAAAGCCCCTGCGTGTTCCCCTCCTGCCTTTTCCCTTCCCGTCCTCGGCTCCATCCGCTGCAGCCCAGACCAGCTGGAGCCAGGCAGCCCTTCCTGGGATTTATTCCAGCTTCCTGACTCTCCTCGATGCTCTCGGCTGCTTCCTCTCCCTGCTCGTGGCCGCCGGCTGGGCGCCATCGCCAGCACCCTGGCTCCCACCACTGGTACCGCCAGCCCCCACACCTTGGTGAGGTGTGAGGTGCAGCCCCCAGCCCCACTGCTCCTCACAAACCCCACTGCCGCGCAGGGTCCATGGGGATGAGCAGCCCCTACATTCCCCTTTGTCCCAGGCACCCATGAAACCACCGTCCCACTGCCTGGCATTTGCATTCAGGGGAGCACCCAGTGTGCCCCAGCTCAGCCCCTCCTGGCAGGAGGTTGGCACAGGGAAGGCACCCAGGGGCTCCCCCACATCGCCGTGGGGATCACCCCAAATCCCCGGCCATGGGGCAGCCTGGCTCTAGCTCTGGCTGCTGCCCCGGCTTGGCCCAGTTCTGTGCATGGAGTTTCCTGCCAGAGCTGTTGTGTCCATGTTTCCGCAGCCGCCCCATGCCAGAGGGACCCTGTGGCGAGGGGAAGGTGGCGCAGCAGCAGTGCAGACAGAGCGGAGCCGCACGCCTGCAGGACCAGGTGCAGCGGGCAAGCGAGCCCGGGGCCAGCGCGGCGCCTGCTCCCCTGGCAGTTCCTCGCAGGGCCCTGCACGCTTCCTTCCTCTGGCCCAGCCCTGGCTTATCAGGCAGGCAGAGCGAGGGGCGACCACGCTGTCCCCCTCCAGGCCTTCCGCTCCCCGCAGCCCCAGGAAAGCTCCTGGCTCGCTGCCGTGCTCCCACGAGCATCCCCGGGGTCAGCCTCCTGCCTGCAGAACTTTACCAGGGGCTCCAAGCGGGACCCCGGCTCAGGGCAAGGCGCTGCACCCCACGGCAGAGCCAGCATCGTTTTCCATGGGACACTGGAGGCTGCTGGAACCACATCTGGAGTCTAGACTCAGCGACTCCATGGGCCGGGCCTGGCGGCCGCTCGTACCCCAACCCTGCTGCACACTGTTTGCTTAGCTGGAGGTATTTAATTGGAATTAAAGTGGCCCCTCTTGTTTTTGCGGACAGGGCTGTTGGAGAAGGAGCTGTAAGTCATAGAAAACATCTGTAGGAGCCTGTGAAGGGTCATTAGATGGCAGAACGCGAGGCGCCACTTTTAGTGCTCGCAGCCGACATGGGGAATAATGGTTCAATACGGCTTTTGTGGAGGGGCTGCCAAGCCGGCAAACTCTTTCTATTTATTCTGGCAGTGGGCACGGCCAGAGGGATGCAGGATCCTCCGCACGCTGCCCCAAGGGCAGGCAGGGAGGACGCAGTGGTGCTGCAGGACACTCGGCCGCTCCAGCCTCTGGGGTGCACGATGGCACTTGGCTCTCTGCATGGAGTGGGGACAGCCCACGCTCTCTTCATGCCAGCCTGGAGCTGGGTTTGGGGTCACCCAGCCCCTTCCCTCCCCCAGCAAGGCATGGGGGCCAAGCTGAGGCCAAGCACAGTCCCATTCCACCAGGTTCCCGCACCCTGATCCCCACTCTGAGGCCAGACCCCAGCTCAAACCCACACAAGCCCAGGCTGGGGGTCAGCGACCACAGCCCTAAATCCGAGAGCGCAGAGATGGGGGTCAAGCTAGGGGAAAGCCGAGCGCCGGAGCAGTGGGAGGGGGAAGGGGACAGTCACTTGGAAACAGCCAGACAACGGCCACAGGCCCCACAGGGAGAACAAGGCTGCCGGGAAGCCGATTGCTGGAGCAGGGGCTACAAGCTGGAGCAGCGGCCAGGGCAGGGGCTGCCGGCATGGCCCCTGCGCTGCCAGAGCGGCACCTCCTTCCTTCAACACCATTTAATATGAGAGAAAGCAAATGCACAATACAAAATTTAAAAACCAGCCTGTGGTTCCCCCCCAACCCGCCTCGCAGCCCCGGAGGAGCCGAATGGGCAGGGGGTGGCTCTGCGGCACACATCGATACCCGACCGGGGCGGCTGCTCCCACACACACAACACGATGCTCTTGCACAATTGTTTTTAGTCGTCTGTCACTTGCGGAGGGTCTGGAAGGGCCCCAGCCCAGCGGCACTAGGCACGGCCTGTGGGCAAGGTCACTTCTCCTTCTTGGTGGCTTCTGTCACCTCTTCTTTGGAGGCCCCCAGCACCTCCTTCGGGGTAGAGCTCTCCTCGTAGCTGGGGATGAAAGGGAGGAGTGAGTTGGGACACAGACCTCCAACAGGCAGGGACAGCCCAAGGCTCCATCAGCTCCTCAATACCAGAAACCCAAAGGGGCAGGGAGGTGAGGGTGCGACATCCCCAGCAGCTCCAGGGGCTTCCCCAGCCGAGCCCTCAGAAAGTCATTGTGCTCCAGGCTCCTGGCTAGCACCAGGGGCTGAATGCCGGCACCCACAGGGCTAGTCAGCAGGCATAACCATAACCGCAGCACTCCAGCAGCTGCAAATCCCCGTCAGGGATCACTGCTCTGGCTACAAACCACCCCAGCACCAGATCCGGGACCCAAGGGTGCTGCCTTCCAGCAGGGAGCACAACGGCAGACGGCAAATCCTCTCTCCAAGAGCCTCCCCTTGAAGAGAGGGAGAGAAGCCGGCCTGTAGAAGCGAGGCAACAGCTCCTGCCTCTGCCCGGGGAGAGCAAGCCTCCCCTTGAAGAGAGGGAGAGAAGCCGGCCTACAGAAGCGAGGCGACAGCTCCTGCCTCTGCCTGGGGAGAGTGAGGGGAGCTGCTGGGACCAGCCCCTACCTGGCCAGAGCGACAGACAGAGAAAGGGCACCGCGTGCGATTGCTACATGGCACTAGGGCTTTGCTGCCGGCGTCGGCGGGGACAGGACAGTTTCTGCTGCATGGAATCAGCAAGGCTGGCCGGAGAGCCGGACACGGTGGGGAAGTGGGTAAGTCTTGGTGTGTGTGGCAAGATTTCAGCAGAGGATTCATAGCTGCAGGAGAGAGAGAGGAAGCAGAAGGGGATAGGGGGAAGACAAAGACAGAAAGAAAAAGGGGTGGAGAGAAAAGTAGAAGAGTTTTGGAATGAAACTGCTGAGAACCCACCGCCCTGTGCAGGCAAGCTCACTGTCCCCTCCAGTTAGACCAGGTTGGGGGAGTCCCAGGGCTGTTCCTGCAGGCCCCAGGACAGGATCACAGCACAGAAAAGCAAGGGCTGAGACCCAGGGAGAAAACAGTCCCTGCTGGCATGAGTAAATCCAGGCAGCCGGAGCCCCAAAGAGAGCAACCTGAGCACTGCAAAGGCAGGAGGGCAGCCCAGGGGCTGTGCACACAACGCAGTGGACCCTTTCCTGCACATCTGCAGCAAGTGTGATCGCCAGGATATGCTTCTCACCGCTGACAGCTGAGAAACAGCTTGAGCAGAGGGAGAACAAAGGTTATAGGCTGCCTAGGGAGGCTCAGCAAGGCTGGGAGCCATAAAACTGATTCCTGGTGTCACCCATCTCTGCTGATCAGCACCCTGGGCCTGCAGACCTGCCCACTCCCACACTCCCCACAGCGCTGCCTGCATGGGACACGGCCTCAGACTCTCATTGCGCTCCCCCAGGGCAGTCAGCAGTCGCTGCGAGGCACCATGAGCTGGCAGCTCCCTGTGCACAGGCAGCTGGTCAGCAGAGACCACAGGATTGCTGCCAGCTCCAGGCTGCCATAGCACAAGGAGGATCAGGGAGCACGGAAGCTACATGTGGTGGGATTCCTGCGGTGGGAGCCACTGCCTTCCAGACACGAGCCCTGTTGTGTCTCACTTCCTCTGCCTGAAGGTGGAGCGACTCCAAGGAGGGCCAGACTCCAGGGTCCACCGAGTTTGCAAGCCCCCTGCGCTTGTGCTGGCAGCACTCAGAGAGCAGCAGTGGGCAGCAGCCCCCACTGCCCAGAACCCCAGCCTCGCAGCTCATCTCTCCTGCATTTCCTGGCACAGGAGGTGGTGCTGCTGTCAGCTGGTGAGTCACGGCACAGGGGAGAGCGGCTGCAAGATCCCAGGTGCACAGGAAGGACGATCCCAGGACACTCAGCGCCTGCAGCAGCGATCCGTCAGAAGCAAACATCAAAGGCCGGGCAGGTGCGGCAGGGCTGGGGAGCCGGCCCAGCTGACAGCCCGGTGGGAACACGCATACCTACATCTCCCAGGGGAGGGGAAGGAGCGAGGGCAGCCAGCTCCACACTCGCCTGCTGGTTTCCCTCCAAGCAGGCTGGGGGCTCGGGCAGGGGCTCCCGTGGAGTAAGAAGGCTGTGGGTGCACGGCCCTGCTCTGGGATGGACCTTCCCTTCCCTCCTCCAACAAGGAGCTGCACTGAGCTGCCACTGAGTCCCAAGCACTGCGGAGAAACAGTTTGCAGGCAGGCCAGGCCGTGTACCACGCAGTCACAAGAGGGGACAGTCCAGGCAGGAGACTGAATCTGCCCACTGATGGTGAACACAGAAAAGCTTGGAACGTGGCAGGCTAAGGGAAGAGATGGAGCACAGCAGCACAGACCCCTTTGTCCACACCTTCAGTCCCCAGGGTAGGGGAGACGGCTGCAAACCAGGATCCTTTACTGCACAAGGAGGCTGGGGGTGTGCCAGAACCAGCCCTGGCTGCTCTCACAGCCGGATCCGGCTCTTTTCTCCCCCACCCACAGGCCCTGGGACACAATGACCAAGTATCTCAGCACCAGGTGTGCGGTCCCACCCTCCCCTGCCTGCCAGCGCACGGAAGAGTTTGTCACCGGGGCGTAAAGCGATACCAGATGCTGCCTTGCCTGTTGGTACCGCACCAAAGCTCTCACATGGCTAGGAGGAGGAGGAGGAGGTGGCTGGAGCCAGGGTTGGCGTGTACCAACACAGACCCGCTCCCTCCACCCACGCACGTGCACACGCACGCCCAGAGCGTGCCCCAGATGAACCCGTCCTCCCAGCTGTGCTCAGGCGTGGGAACATCTGCACGCTTCATGTGTTCCAGCGCCGCGGGCAAAACAGCGCCATCCCCAGCTGACGCTCACCTGAACATTTCAGTTACTTCTCCCTTTGCCAAGGCCACCAGAAGCGGGAATCCGATGCATGCAGGGACCAGGTACAGCAGAGCAGGCTGTTAAGACGAAAAGCAACTGTTAAACCACAACACAAAACCCTCCTGAGGAGGAGCATGAGGCAAGCTGGCCCTTTCCCCTCCACATCCCTGGGGTCTGTCACGGTGCTGCACAGAGGGTTAATGATCCAGAAAACTGCTTTAAGAGTCAAACTACAGCTGGAGCAGCACAAAACGTTCACTGCAAAGTCACAGTGGGCCGTGAACACACCAAGGGCTCTGCACAGACCAGTGACAGCACCCATGCCGTATGGAATCATAGAATCCCCAGGTTGGAAAAGACCCACAGGATCGAGTCCAACCATTCCTATCAATCACTAAACCATGTCCCTCAGCGCCTCATCCACCTGTCCCTTAAACACCTCCAGGGAAGGTGACTCAACCTCCTCCCTGGGCAGCCTCTGCCAGTGCCCAATGACCCTTTCCATAAAAGTTTTTTCCTAATATCCAGCCTGAACCTCCCCTGGTGGAGCTTGAGGCCGCTCCCTCTCGTCCTGTCCCCTGTCACTTGGGAGAAGAGGCCAGCACCCTTCTCTCCACAACTTCCTTTTAGGCTCCTACGGCCCCTTCCCAGCACAGAGGGTGAATCTCCAGGGGTGACTTGCTTGCAAAAATCCACTAACACAGAGCAATTCTTGGGGAGGCAACTGCCTGAGCCAGCTTTACTCCAAACCGGACTCTGCTCCAGCCAGGCACACAAGCTTTGGGCAGGGAAGAGTACAGGCAGGCACTGGAAAAGCACAGCCAAGAGAAGGAATGCATCTACTTTTTCCTGGCGTGATGCAGGAACCCCGTGGCCAGGCTGGCATGTCCTGCTTGGGACGTGCATTTATGCATGGCAGCACGGCCGAGCTTACCTGGGCGTGCTTGAAGATGTGCATGATGAATATGGTCAGGCCCAGACCAAAGATGTAGGCCACAAAGCTGGTGTAGAAATACGTGTGCGTGTTCTTCTTCAGGCTGTAGGGAAAGGGAGCAGAGCTGAGTGACCTCAGGTCTGAGATGCCAGTAGCTGAAATGGAGCTGGCCCAGAATTCCCACCCATCTCCCAACTGAGCTGTGCCCGGCCTGTGCCCCTGGGCCAGCTCAGGGACCGCCACCAGCACAGCCCTTGGTCCCTCATGTGGGATTGGATGGATGACATCCAGGTGAGTGGCTGGGACAGGGAGGGAAACACAGGATCCTGCTTCTGGATGGCTACAGCCAAGGGAAGAATCAGTGCTGGGACCCAGGAAGAGTGTCCCACCTTGCCAAGGAAGGCACGGCCAGTCCCTGGCACCCTGCTTTCACGCATGCTATTAAGGCTGCAGGAACCAGGATTCCCAGCAGGTGCAGGCAGGGCGTGGGTAGAAACACCTGGAAGAGCTGGCACAGAGCAGAGGGGCTGGGCAACAGCAGTGGGAGCAGGGCTGCACCGCTGCAGTCGCACCCAGCAGCTCCTCAGCCAGAGACTTCAGTGTGGAGCAACTGCTGGAAGCTACACCCTGGTGGTGGGTCCAGCTTGCCTGTGTAGGAAGGGGCTTCTTCCCCCAGCAGCGATCCAAAGGCACATACCACTGCCAGGCACTGATTTGCATCCATGCGAATGCTTCCCAGGTGCCAGCACACCTGGCTCTTCCCCATGTTTCCTTTGCTGCGGCAGCCCTGCCCTCTGCTCGGTGCTGGGGAGCCTCTGTGGGGCTGCGTATGTGCTGTTTGCTCTGCTTAAACGACTCCCCCCAGCGCTCAGGTCTTGCCCACAAAGCCACCCCCGCACACATCAGTCTTCTAAAAGCTTCCCCTCGCACCCCCCCATGCCAGCTGCAATCCCAGGTCTCCATGCCAAGCCCTGGGGAGAGCACGCAACTGCGCTCCTGGCTTCCCCTCCCTTTTTCCCCCTTCTATGACAGCAGCTCGGCTCAGCTGCAGCCCCAGCCCTGCCGCCTGCTGCTCACCTGATGTCAAACCGCAGCAGTAAGGCGATGAAGATGCCTGTGGGGAGAAGGGGACAGTGAGGGGACAGAGGGAGCAGGGAAGGCCGAGCAAGACCAGCAGCTGCTCCGGGTGCCGTGCCTGGGCTGACAGTGCCATCTCGTGGCACACGGCACCGCTGGGAGTGCCCCAGCCTCACGCAGCCACCTGCAAGCGCTCCCAGCATCCTCAAAACCCCACACAGGCCCCTCGAGCCCTCTCCCACAGCACTCCTACCCCACCAAGCTTCCCTCCAGCCCTACATACCCCCCCCAAGTCCACATAGACCCACTCAAGCCCTCTGCCAGCCCCTTCCCTGTCCCACATTGCTCCAGCAGGGATAAAGGCAGAGCAGGGGGCATCCATGCTGCTTGTCACAGCTCCGTCAGCCAGCGACTGGTCACATCCCCCCCTCTTGTATCCTTACCTGGAATGACAATGTCTCCCAGACCCAGCATGGCAAAGTTGTCAGCCTCCAGGCCCTTCTCCAGCAGGTCCTGAGGGAAAACCACTGCAAGGCACAGGGAGAGGGACAGTTTGAGCACACCTCAGCACCTCTGTACCCGGCAAAAAGGGACTGGAGCAGGGCAAGACCCCAGTCCTTGCCCCTGCGCGCTCCTCCCCTGCAGCTCAGCCCATTCTTCCTGGGAGAACTCTGGGTGCCGGGATGGGAAACAGGGATTTGGCACCAGCCCCATGCAC
>WAAB01009926.1:11021-44136 GCA_013389865.1 Piaya cayana
AGGATCATTGGGCACTGGAGCAGGCTGCCCAGGGAGGGGGTTGAGTCACCTTCCCTAAGGGTGTTTAAGGCACAGGTGGGCGAGGTGCTGAGGGGCATGGTTTAGTGGTTGGACTTGATGATCCAGTGGGTCCTTTCCAACCTAGTGATTCTACGATTCTATGAAGCATTTGTTCATGTTGCACAATCAGCTTTCAATATTGGTACCGGTTTAGGCTGTAAACACATAGGTAATTTCTACTCCTCTTCATCTCCAGTCTTTGCTACGCCAGCAGCAGGCACATCAGCCAGCGTGCTGGTCCCATATAAGGATAGGACCAGGGTTGTTCAGCTTAGAGAAGGCTCCGGGGAAAGCTTAGAGCAGTTTCCAGTACTGAAAGGGGCTCCAGGAAAGATGTAGAGTGGCTCTTGATCAGGGAGGGCAGGGATAGGACCAGTGGGAATGGTTTTGAGCTGAAAGAGGGGAGATTGAGATGAGATCTTAGACAGAAATTTTTTTGCTGGAGGCCCTGGCCCAGGTTGCCCAGAGCAGTGGTGACTGCCCCATCCCTGGAGGTGTTCAAGGCCAGGTTGGCTGGGGCTTGGAGCCCCTGATCCAGTGGGAGGTGTCCCTGCTATGGGGGCTGGAACTGGATGGGCTTTGAGGTCCCTTCCAACCGACACTATTCTACGATTCCTTGATCCTAGTGCCATTGATTAAAGAGAAACCTTAATGCAAGCACTGGACATGAGGTTAACTCCTGTGAGGTGGAGAAAGCTCAGGGTATCACCACAGGGTGACAGGACTCCATGCCAGGACCAGGGAAGAGCACCACATGCAAATTCACTGCAAGACTACACTAGAGGTAATAGAATTAATTCACTGAGCAGTTTTGCTGCCTCATTGGATCTCACTGGGATTAAATCCATGCCAAGATCCAAGCAACTGGTCGCTGCAGAGGGACACAGTAAGAGGGTCTGTGCTTCAAGAGGATCCTTCCGAGGCTCCAGCAACACAGTGACCAGCCCGGGAGCAGAGATCAGGGAGGGCTGTCCTCTCACCAGCTCTGAAGCACCATGAAGATGGTGACACCCCAAGCAGGGCGTGGGGCACCAAGTGTGCAATGCCGGAAGGCTGAATCCTCTCCATCTGACAGCAGCAGAGGAAGTGGCACACAGGCTAAGCAACCACAGAGCTGGGACTGTTAGTGAGCCCATGGAAGAGGGGCAGTGCTGGCCAAGTATGAAATAACACAGAGGCATCACACTTAAACAGGAAAGGATCACTCAGGCAGCTGCAGAAGTGCTGGAGAGACCTCAAGGCATACAAGGCTCAAAGGCATTTGGAAAGACAGGAATTCAGAAGGTGGAGGTAGCAGGAAGGATCAGGGAATACGGACATTACAAGGAGAAAGAGGGATCCAGGTCCACTGCAGAGTGATAAAAGATAATCTCAAAGTGAAGATGTTGGGGCACTGCTCTGGCTGGGGGAAGGAGGCTGGAGGCATTCCAGGATTTGGTCCTCTGACCAAGAAAACAAAAGGACGCTGACAGAGCTGAGACACAGCTCATGCAAGCAGGACCAGCGTATCCCAGTGCAGTCTCACCCCCTAGCCCAGCCAACAGCTCCATCAGGCATTGGGGAGAACTTAATTGGGAATACAGGCTGCCAGAACTGGATGTGCCACACATCCAGGTACCTCACAACAGCCCTGATGAGATCTCTGGCAGCTCTGGGCTCTCCAAGCCAAAAATTAGAAGAATATGCATTTTCTGAGCCATATTCTACCACTGTTTGAGCCTGTCATCATCCCCACTCATCCCTTTGGACTGAGAAAGTGGAAATCCTAACTGCAAACATGAGTCCTGTCAGCGCGCTGCCTCCAAAGAGGCATAACGCCACACACATGCCTTCCGCCAACAGCCGCAACTCGCGTCTGACCCAGGGAATGCTCCCGTTTACCCAGAAGACGTCGTAGATGAAGAGGCCCCCAAGCAAGATGCAGCCCGTGCTGACATTGTTCAGGTGCAGCAGCTCCACCCCGTTGAGGGAGAATGCCAGCCCAAAGAGATTGTTGGCAATCCAGTGCTGAGAACGACAAGAAAAAAAGATTTGGGTTCCGCTGCACGTGCTGAGCTTGGGCAAAGAAGCCTGGGTTGGATCCAGCCCGGTCTCTGGCCTCCCCACACAGGGATGTGGCTCCCTTACCTTTCTGAGCAGGTACCAGACACCCACGATGCTGCTCAGGGCCAGGCACACGAGGTCCTTGGTGTCAAACTCGTAATTCACTATTTCTGCAGTCAAACAGAGGAGTCAGGTTTTGGGCTACTGGGGCAGCTCTCCTTGTATGCAGGTGGCTCTAGAGCAGGGGGGCAATGCAGAGCACACTGCGCATGGTCTGAGCAAGGGCCGCAGCCACAGAACGGCTGTGTCCACCATAAACACGTGCAAACTGCATGCGAGAGAGGCCCTGGCAAACCCAGACCCACCCCTTCAGCCAGGCTCTGCCCCACAGACAGCATCCACAATTCTTCTGTCAAGAGCAAACTGGGATTCAGGCCCTGTCCAAGACAGGGAGAGGCAGATCATCTCCCTTTCCCCGCACCAGTTGGCTCCTTTTCGTATCACTAGAAGAAACATTCCCTTACTAGTAAAGCTACTGGGCAGGAACCTTTGCAAAGTATCTTCTACCAGAGCAAAGATATGAATCAGATCAGTTCAGGCAGCACAAAAAATTCCACAGGACGCTACCCAAGGAGCTTAAATAAAGGTTATGAGTTAACAGCAGCCATAGCTCTGTTCCTGCAGCACTCTGGGATCTGCTCCTGGGGTTTTGCTCCAATTGGAGGCAGCAGCAGGAGCGCACCCACCAAAGCAGGACGATGTGTACAGCAGTCCCAGCTCTGCAGGGACACACAGTGCTCACACCAGCTAGAAAAGTCTTTGGGAAGGTTGTTGCAATGGGTGGGAAGTCAAAACACCAAACGTGCAAGAAACAGAACAGTCAAAGCAGAAAAAAAGTCAGGCCCATCAAGAACCTGCTGAGCCAACTTACCCTCCTTGTTCTCCCCGGAGCCCTGGGTGAAGAGGAGCTGGTACTGCTTGTTGGGGAAATTTGCAGGGAAGAATCTGTTCATCATTGGGCTGAAACGACAGGAGCAGAGAGGGGCAAATTTGACAGAAACCCCACAGGCAGCACTGCCCACCACCTCTGCGTGATGGCATCGTTTCCCACACCCCATCCTGAGACAGCAAAACCCTGTTTTTGCCACCTCAGAAGCAGGCAGGAGCCCCAGCTTCAGCCAAGCTGCAGACAAGGGACCTCCTCCTCCACAGAGGTCTGATCTACCCCTACATGTCAGCCCCTTAAAACACTCCAGTGCAACCAGCACAGAGCATCCCCCACAAGAAGTGAGAAGCCACCCCAGGCCCCAGCTGGTTCCCCATGCACCCCAGCAGTGCCCTAGGGTCTGGACACTCAGAATTGACTGTGCCACCACCAAACCACCCTTCTGCAGCACTGGGGATGCACTGCTTCCCACAGCATCCATCCAGGGAAAGCATCTGCTCCCCAGTGCCCCAGACCTCAGGAAACAGGAAACCAGCTTTACTTTTTCAGTTACTGAAACAGCCTGAGCTTTCAACACCTCACGCCACGCGAGAGGCCAGGAACGTTACTGTGTGCTCCAGCTGCCTGTTTCAGCTGTCCCAATAAGGGGAACACAGTGGCGAGGAGCTCTCCTCTCCCAAGAGCAGGGAGGGCTGTGAGCAGCCACCACAGCTCCCTGGGGCACAGCTGGCCTTTGTCCTACATCAGCAGCCACCCACACCTCCACCAGCTCTCCCCATGATGCCATCTGGGGTACCAGATTACTGGGACCCCAAAGACTTTGGTTCTACTGATAAGGAAGGGCTCACAGCATGCTCTGGGTCTGCCTCCCCAAAAAAACATCCCGTGAGGGTGGACTCGGCTCTACCACAAGGCAATGGTGCTCTAGAAACCTCTCAATTAACTCAATTACCCACAGAGCAGGCAGCCTCACACACCCCTGCCCCAGCCACACTCTTCCCTCTGCTGTACCTGATGGTGTGGGACAGGGCGAGGATCCCCAGCACAAAGAAATACATGGAAAGCAGAAGATTGATGTACTCTTGAGAGAATATCTGCAAGACAAATCCAGAGAGGGGTCAGTCACCACCACATCCTTCCCATCAACAGCGTGAGGGAGTGCTTCGCACTGTGATCGGCAGCTGCTGTGTCAGAGCTCCAGGGAGAGAAGAGGAATAGCTGGAATAACCCAAATTCTTGCACTGCTGCTGTGAAATGTTAGAAATAGCCGTGTGCTCACAGAACAAGCACAATGGCTCTGTGAGTTGTCACACATCTATGAGGAGCTCGGGTCAAAAAATAACTCATGTGCTGCAGAAAGGAGGACAGAGCTTCGCTGGCGCATCCCTGCAGAGGGAGATGGAGCAGGGAGGGAGGCACCGCACTGCTCCCAGGGAACAAGGCACCTAACTCTGCCTGTTGGCTTTGCAGGTCTAAAAGGCTTCACCAGACCACACAGGGGTTCACCCAGGAGCCGGAGATCCTCCAGCAGCTGAGATGGGTCTGGAAGCCCAGCACAGAGCACAACAGAGGCGGCAGCTCTGGCAGTTCTGCAATCCTGGCAGCCTCTGGTTTCAGCCCCTGCCCAGGTCAGCCAGCAGAGGCAGACAGAGCTTAGGGTTGAACTCACCCCTCAGCAGCTCTCCAGAACTGTCCCATGCACAAACAGGTTCCAATTTACCCCAAATTCCTACAATTCAGGTGTGAACCACATCCTCCTACTCAGTGACACTGAGGGGCTTGAGCTGTGCCACCCAACACACCTTCCATCCCAACACTGAGGGCGCCCAATTAGGGTAAGGAAAAAGGTCTTTCCCGCTTCTGGAGCTGACTGGGCAGGAGGATAACAGGAACTAGGCTCCAGCACTCACCAGCACCGCTCACTTACTTTAAAGAAGAGGTAGAGCCCTAGAAGGGTGCAACTGGCAACAATGGGAAACCGAGCAGCATCCCGGCTGGTAATGGTCTCTGGCATCTCCGAGGAGTTCTGCAGAGGGAAGGAGAAGACAGGATCGGATCAGCCCCTGCTCTGTCCCCCTAATTGGACAGACACTGGGAGCAGGGCACCAGGGGAGCTTTGAAAGAAGCAGGGCACCTGCTGGCCCCTTGGCATTCCCAGAGCTGAGGTTGCATCACAGGCAGAGCTCGAGATGGAAAAAGCAAACCTTACACTTGTCTTTCCAAGGGCGGCCACAACTGACTGGTTTTTTCCTCCTGGAGGAGGGAAAAAAAAGCCTCTGCCTGCTGCACTGGCGCTGCTCCCTTCTTCCCGTGCCCAGAGGGGAGCTGAGCTCCCTCACCACTCAGGCCCAGCCGTTCCCATCAGCCTCCCATCTGTGTGCACCATATGTCGATCCGCCTTGGAATGACGTATCTTCCCAGTCACCTTTTTATGCCTCACTTCATTCACTCCTGGGATGCTTCTTGTGCTCAAAAGTCCCAGACTTATGAACCCTTTTCGCCTTCTGAGACATCTTTGCATCAGCTGAACCAGCCATTTTCCAGGAGAACTCAGGTATCGGAGAAGACGGCTCCCTGCTTTCCTGCCTGCCTGCTGCTTTAATCTCGCACAAACACCTGCAGCCAGTGTGCGTGATAGCAGAAGCCCTTTATAAAAAGAACCCTACAACAGGACATCAGCTTATCCTGGGCACAGCTGCTGCTGCACAGTGCTTGGCGGCACAGAAGCGACTGTCCCAAGAGCCACCGGCTCCCTGCAGTACGAAGGAAAAGAATCCTTCACCACGTCCAGACTCTGCTCAGGCTGCCAGGAACCGCACTGAAGTCCCTGCAGAGCTTCAGGGCCTGAAGGGTTGGGATTTAAGTCCCACGGTTGGGCGTGAGAGGCAGGGAGCAGCACGAGGGGCTGCAGGGACAGTGCAGGGTGTGAGGGCAGGGCAGCCCCACAGGGACCTGCCCCAACGCTCCCCACCAGAGCCCCTCTTGCTGGAGTACAGACAGTGGTTACAAGCCTGGCAGCACTGGGATCGACTGGAAGAGAGAGACCAGGGCTGGAGAAGGCTCAGAAGAAGCCAGATACTCCTCAGGGTCCCTTGTCTCCCCCGGGGCAGGGCTATGAGAGGCCTGGAGGGACCTTGAGGAGAGGCAGGGGCAGACCCTGCTGTCAGGATCCCTCGGGATGACCAGGGGGAGCTCTGGAAGTCCCAGAGAGGGGGCGGGGGCAGACTTGGAGGTCCAGGACGGACCCCAGGAGGGCCGGGGGCGCAGCCCCGAGCAACATGCACGCGCTGAGGGAAAGCCTGGAGGCCCCGAGGAGAGGCAGAGGGCTGCCACCCTCCACGGGCCCGGGCCGGAGGGTCCCCGGGAGGGTTCCTGGTGCAGGTCCCGGTGCTGGCGCGGCCTGCCGACGCCGGCGGGGGGCGAGTACCTTGCTCTTGGCGCAGCTGACGGAGCGCAGCGCCCCGAAGAAGATGGGCAGCAGCGCCATGAGCACCAGGCTGCCGTAGGCCAGCGCCATGCCCTCGGGGGTGGCAGGGGGGCGCGGCGCGGCGGCGGGGGGCCCGGACCCGTCCCCGGACCCGTTACGCGCCGCCACCTCCTCCATGGCCGCCGGCGCCGCTTCCGGCCGGCGCGCGCCAGGGACACGTCCTCCCTTCGCCCGGAAGTTACGTCACGGAACGGAGACGCCCCCATCCGCCGCGCGCCACCCGCGTCGCGTTGCTAGGAGACCGCGCGGCGGCCCGGCTCGGGCCCGGCTAATCGCAACCCCATCCCCATCCAATCCCATCCCAATTCAATCCCTGTCCCCATCCTCATTACAACCCCTATCCGGTTCCCATCCCTATCCCAATCCCCATCCCCATTCCAACCCCTGTCCTCATCCAATTCCCATCCTATTCCATCCAATCCCCATCCTATTCCCATCCCATCCAAACCCTATCCCAATGGAATCATTCGATCAGAAAAGAGCTTTAAGCTCATCGAGTCCAACCATAAACCCAACACAACCCCAACAGCAAACCCTGTCCCCGAGCCCCCCATCGACCTCTCCAAGGACAGGGACACAACCACTGGCAGTCTCTGCCAGTGCCTGACAGCCCTTCCTATGAAGGGATATTTCCTAATATCCAGCCTAATCCTCCCCTGATGCAACTGGAGGCTGTTTTTTCTCATCCAATCACTTGTTATTTGGGAGAAGAGCCCAGCATCTACACCACCACCACCTAAACAGCCCCTCAGCTGTTGGGGCTGTTCCCAGAACCCCTGGGATCCAGCCCCTTCCCCAGCTCCGTTCCCTTCTCCAGACGTGCTCCAGCCCCTCAAGATCTTTCTTAGAGTCATGGAATCGTTTGGCCCCAAGCTGGGGGACCCCAAAGCAAAGGCTGGCAGGGATGGAGCAGCTCCTTGCCTTTCAGTGGGTGGTTAAACCAGAACCCAAACAACTTCTGCCCACGCCATCTTGCAGGAGCGAGGGTTCCTCCTGCTCATGTCCAGGCAGCCGCCTTCCTCCTCCCCTCGGCTTTCCTTGGCCGCTCTCCATGAGAAGATGAACCCTTGCACACCGGGGCGGCTGCGGGCACTGTCCCCCAGGGGCTCTTTGGAGACCACTGAGGGGCTGGAGGAGATCGGCACTCGAGACTCTCCTCCTTCCTCCCTCCCTCGATTCCCAGTGCCTCGCTGTGGCCCCTCTTGGCCTCTCCTCCCACCCTCCGGCACGGCCGCATTTTTAAGGGTTTGAGCTCATTCTTTCCACTCCCCTCTCCGCTGGCTGCCAACTTTCCATCCCGCGGCCCCCCCGCCGCCCACGCAGTGAAACGCTGCAGCATCACGTCCAGCGGCACCAGGACCCGGAGCGCAGGGAGCTGCAGGGCAAGGGCCCAGTGGAGCAGCCACGGTCACCAGCGGTTCGGGGCAGCACAGAGGAGGAAAGTCTGAGCACGCTTCCCAGTTCTGGGCACAGAGCTGGCAGGGAGAAGTCCTCACTGTGGTTTGTCCCCATGGAGAGACTGTTTTCCCATGCCAGTGTCCCCTTTGTAGCACCGTGGCAGCCGGGCTGCAGAGTGAGTGGAAACTCCTGACCTGACCCAGGGAGGCAGGAGGGCACCGCTGACCCTCGCTGGCGCTCAGCAGGCTGTCCTGTAGCATCCCAGCTCCTCGCTGGCACCACAGCCTAAAACAAACTGGCAGCTCCACATCGCCTCCCCAGGGGTGCCCGGGGTCACTTGCTGCTCGCTGCAGCCAAGCACGTCCCTTCCCGGCTGTGCCACGGTGTTCTGCTGCTCCGATCCTGCTTCCCTGCCCCTTCCTGGGACACTGGGAGCCACCAAAGCCCCAGGTCTCTGCCCCGGCTGCAGCTCCCACAGTGTGTAGGGTCTCGAGAAATGCATCTTGGGACAGCTCAGCCCTTCCCAGGGTATTTTTTTGGAGCTGGGAGGTGCAGGGAAGGTAGGGGGCTTCTGTTATCGCAGGGGATGATGAGTTAAGAACAGAGACTTCTGTTGAGGGTGGAAAAAAGGCTCTCCAGGCCCTGAGATTGCTCTGGTGTAGCTGGATCACGCAGCAGGAGTGAGGAACTGAGCCCCAGCACACAGCTCCCCACGGCAGGGACCCAGCAGAGACCAGTACCTCCCTGGTGGGGTTTATTCTGCAGATCAAGGTTTTTTTCCCATTGCACCAGTACAGAACAACCTCAGTCAGAGACGCACTGGTGCCAGGGAGACGCGGCACAAAGCCCTGGTGTGGTGATGGTGAGGAGAGGCAGGGGGCGTGCTCCACCAGCCCCTCTCCCCAGCCATGTTCCAGCACTCCCCTTCAAGCAGATACCGTGATGATGATGCCCTTGCCTGTCCCTGCTGCCCTGTGGAGCATGGGCACCACGAGCAGGACCTGCCCTGCTCCTGGCAGCCTCCAGATTAGTTCCAGCCCTGCAGGCAACCCTGCATTAGGGCATGGCCACTCCTCACCTCCAGATCTCCAGGACCATCTGCAAGCCAGGATCCCCCCACCCCAAGCACAGGTACCTGTCCCATCCCCTGTTCCATGGGTGCAGCCCAGAAGACCCAACCCCATCTGTTCCCTTCTCCTGGAGGGGAAGCAGCCAGATCCAGAGGACCCTGGGCATCCCCCAGTACCAGTTAAACCACCTCCATGTCCTCAGCATCACTCCCATCTGGACTCTCTGCAGAGCTGCTGGCCATGCTGCTGGCAGAGAGAAGAGTCCTCAACCCGCATGCATGGAGGGCAGAGCAGATCTCAGAGCACAGATAGGTCATGGCAGGACTTGGAGCGGGCCTTGAGGGCCACTTCACTGCTGTTCCTGGCCACCAGCCTGTCGAGGAAGTGCCGGGCTCTCTTGGTGAGGCTGTCCTTGCGCTTTTGGCCGAGTGTGGAGCGTGCAGGGACCTCCTTGCCTCCACGGCGCAGGCGGATCTGACGCACCACTCCCTCGAAGAGCTCGTCCACGTTGTGCTGCAGAGCCGCCGACGTCTCGATGAACTTGCAGTCAAACACCACGGCACAGGCACGGCCCTCTGGAAGGGAAGGGTGGAGAGGGGGCACGGCCCCGCTGGCACCCCAGGCACTGGGGCACGGGCACTGCTGCACATGGAGCAGTGGCTGTGAGGGCAGCGCTGAGGGGAGAGCTGGGCCAGGAGCCCGGGCACCACTCACCTTCAACAGAGACCTCGCGGCACCGTACGAGGTCGCTTTTGTTCCCCACCAGGATGACGGGGATGTCCTCGGCCTGTCGCGCGCGGCGCAGCTGGATGCGCAGCTCCGAGGCGCTCTCAAAGCTGCTTCGGTCGGTGATGGAGTAGATGATGACATAGGCATTCCCCACCTGCAGGCACCGGTTGTGGCACCAGCTCTCCTTGCCCTGCTGTCACACACAGAACGAGATGTCACTGCACAACTGCAGGGGATGGTAGCAGCCCTGATCACTCCTGATGATCAGAGGATGGCAGAGTACCCTGGCACCTATGGGACCTGCCAGCCCACCCCACCAGCCTCAATGTCATAGGCAGCAGGTGTGTTTTCCCCTCAGTAAAGTGCAGATTAAAAGCTCCTGGTTGGAAGTTTTCTCCTCTCTTAGGAACAAATTTGGGCTGTGGCCCTAGCTCGGCTGGAGGGGCTGAGGCTGCACCTTCTGGAGCCACCCTGGGCCATGCGATGCTGGCAGCATGTGAGCAGCGCCCTATGTGAACCACATACTGGTCCATGCTGGGCATGGTGGAATTCAGCAGTAGCGGAACTCCAGGGGTGTTGTTGGGGTGTCGCGGTGCTGGGGAATCCCCAGAGATCACAGCCGCACATGCAAATAGCAGCCCAAGCTCACATGGGTCTTGTGCCCACATTCACAACCAGGCACTGGCTCCGTCCCCGCTCCTGGGAACCGTTCACTGCCTGAAGCACCTGCAGGAACACCAGGCTCTGGCATGGAAGGGGGCAAAGGAGTGTTCTGAGGGAGGCAGTGACAGAAGCGCTGACATTTCTGCCCTAGGGAGTTGCCTCCATGCACCAGGTGGAGGGAATGCCCTGTGCCAGGCTCTTGGGGCCATCGCTGCGCCTGCTAAAGCTCGTGTCCTGGCTGACGGCACCACCTCACGTGGATTTGTGGGCTGGCATCGCACTGTGTCCCCACAGCCCCTTCCTCCCTGCCTGCCTTTTGTATGAGGGACACTCTGTGCTTGCAGGGCTGCTCCAGTGCTCGTGGTGCCTCACCGTGAGAGCCCTCACCGAGCAAGAACACAGTGGACAGGCTACTGCACCAGCGGAAGGCGAGCAAAGAGCCACTCAGAGCCGTGACCCCAGGCCCTGTCTTGTCCGGTGCGTGCACCCTCCTCTCCAGCAAGGGAAGCGGTGAGCCCCGGACATGGCTGGGAAAGCACCAGAGATGCCTTCCTGGCTCAGAAGCCAGAAGCAGTAGCTGTGCCCATACAGCATTCCCCAGCACATCCCAGTTCACCCAACCCGTGAGCAGCACGGGCTCCCACACTGCCCAGCCCCGCCGTACCCGCTGCTCCGGCTCCCAGGTGTCCATCACCAGCAGCTCGGTCTCCTCACCATCCACGGACAGCGTGCGCTCGTACTCAGCCTCTGCAAGACACCGGGAGAGCCTGGTTGGCGCGGCACGGGCATCGGGCTCCTCTTCACCTCGCACATGGCTTTCCCCATCGCAGGGCCGTGCCACACACCCACCTCCATGCTGCTCCAGCAGCTCCCGCTCCTGGATGCCGGCAAAGAGGTTGGCCAAGCTGGTCTTGCCCACGCCAGGGTCGCCCAGCAGCACCACGCGGTAGATGGGTTTTCCAGAGCCGGAGCTGGTGCTGGCGTGGGGGTCCGTGGCACCGTGGCCCAGGCGCCCGGGCACGGGGTGCGGCAGTGGGGTGCTCGCCCTCCTCCGCACCGGGCTCCGGCTCCCGTGCTGCCCGTTCAGGGTCATCAGCAGCGAAGCCACCCAGCAGGGACCCGGTTCTGCTCCGATTCTGCTCTGGTCCTGCTCCCGGTGCTGCTCCCGGTGCCCGTCCCGGCCGGTGGGAGCTCGGGTACTGCTTGTCCCGGGATAGGCTCGCCGCCGCCCTGCCCGGGCTTTAAATCCCGGGAGGAGGAGCCGGTCCCTCCCCCGCCGGGCACGGCCCCCGAGGTCCTCGCGGGGCTCCCGGTACAGGGGCACGGCGGGATCCCCTGGGGCCGGGGAGCAGAGCAGGGGGGGCTCCTGCCCGGTCCCCCCGCAGCCCCACGGCTGCTCGGGTCGGGCTCCATCCTAGTGCCTGGTGGGGCTGTGCTGCCCCGGGACCCCGGAGCCCGCGGTGTCAACGCCAAAACAAGAAGCACAGCCAGGGGTTCTCTTGGCACAGGCGAGAACGGGAGCTGGTTTATTCGAACCCGTTGGCTGTCCCGGAGCTGCTGACGCTGCACCAAGCCGCATCAGCATGTCCCCATGCTGGGACATCAGTCCAGCCTGCACTGGGATGTGCTGGCAGAGACTGGTGGCACCAGGGCCAGGACACCCCTCATGGCCAGATCACAGCAGCGGAGAAAACCCCTTTCAGCTTCAACCCCTCCAGTGTTACTGCGATGGCATGAAGGGCATAGTTAGGCTGTAAAAGCAGGCACTGTTTGCCAGAAGCTGCAGTCGCCAGGCTTGTCCCATGCTTCTTCTAAGGGGCTGTGGCCCCTGGGCGCAACACAGCCCACGGCCNCACCTTCTGGAGCCACCCTGGGCCATGCGATGCTGGCAGCATGTGAGCGGTGCCCTATGTGAACCATGTACTGGTCCGTGCTGGGCAGAGTAGGATTCAGCAGTAGCGGAACTCCAGGGGTGTTGTTGGGGTGTCGCGGTGCTGGGGAATCCCCAGAGATCACAGCCGCACATGCAAATAGCAGCCCAAGCTCACATGGGTCTTGTGCCCACATTCACAACCAGGCACTGGCTCCGTCCCCGCTCCTGGGAACCGTTCACTGCCTGAAGCACCTGCAGGAACACCAGGCTCTGGCATGGAAGGGGGCAAAGGAGTGTTCTGAGGGAGGCAGTGACAGAAGCGCTGACATTTCTGCCCTAGGGAGTTGCCTCCATGCACCAGGTGGAGGGAATGCCCTGTGCCAGGCTCTTGGGGCCATCTCTGCACCTGCTAAAGCTCGTGTCCTGGCTGACGGCACCACCTCACGTGGATTTGTGGGCTGGCATCGCACTGTGTCCCCACAGCCCCTTCCTCCCTGCCTGCCTTTTGTATGAGGGACACTCTGTGCTTGCAGGGCTGCTCCAGTGCTCGTGGTGCCTCACCGTGAGAGCCCTCACCGAGCAAGAACACAGTGGACAGGCTACTGCACCAGCGGAAGGCGAGCAAAGAGCCACTCAGAGCCGTGACCCCAGGCCCTGTCTTGTCCGGTGCGTGCACCCTCCTCTCCAGCAAGGGAAGCGGTGAGCCCCGGACATGGCTGGGAAAGCACCAGAGATGCCTTCCTGGCTCAGAAGCCAGAAGCAGTAGCTGTGCCCATACAGCATTCCCCAGCACATCCCAGTTCACCCAACCCGTGAGCAGCACGGGCTCCCACACTGCCCAGCCCCGCCGTACCCGCTGCTCCGGCTCCCAGGTGTCCATCACCAGCAGCTCGGTCTCCTCACCATCCACGGACAGCGTGCGCTCGTACTCAGCCTCTGCAAGACACCGGGAGAGCCTGGTTGGCGCGGCACGGGCATCGGGCTCCTCTTCACCTCGCACATGGCTTTCCCCATCGCAGGGCCGTGCCACACACCCACCTCCATGCTGCTCCAGCAGCTCCCGCTCCTGGATGCCGGCAAAGAGGTTGGCCAAGCTGGTCTTGCCCACGCCAGGGTCGCCCAGCAGCACCACGCGGTAGATGGGTTTTCCAGAGCCGGAGCTGGTGCTGGCGTGGGGGTCCGTGGCACCGTGGCCCAGGCGCCCGGGCACGGGGTGCGGCAGTGGGGTGCTCGCCCTCCTCCGCACCGGGCTCCGGCTCCCGTGCTGCCCGTTCAGGGTCATCAGCAGCGAAGCCACCCAGCAGGGACCCGGTTCTGCTCCGATTCTGCTCTGGTCCTGCTCCCGGTGCTGCTCCCGGTGCCCGTCCCGGCCGGTGGGAGCTCGGGTACTGCTTGTCCCGGGATAGGCTCGCCGCCGCCCTGCCCGGGCTTTAAATCCCGGGAGGAGGAGCCGGTCCCTCCCCCGCCGGGCACGGCCCCCGAGGTCCTCGCGGGGCTCCCGGTACAGGGGCACGGCGGGATCCCCTGGGGCCGGGGAGCAGAGCAGGGGGGGCTCCTGCCCGGTCCCCCCGCAGCCCCACGGCTGCTCGGGTCGGGCTCCATCCTAGTGCCTGGTGGGGCTGTGCTGCCCCGGGACCCCGGAGCCCGCGGTGTCAACGCCAAAACAAGAAGCACAGCCAGGGGTTCTCTTGGCACAGGCGAGAACGGGAGCTGGTTTATTCGAACCCGTTGGCTGTCCCGGAGCTGCTGACGCTGCACCAAGCCGCATCAGCATGTCCCCATGCTGGGACATCAGTCCAGCCTGCACTGGGATGTGCTGGCAGAGACTGGTGGCACCAGGGCCAGGACACCCCTCATGGCCAGATCACAGCAGCGGAGAAAACCCCTTTCAGCTTCAACCCCTCCAGTGTTACTGCGATGGCATGAAGGGCATAGTTAGGCTGTAAAAGCAGGCACTGTTTGCCAGAAGCTGCAGTCGCCAGGCTTGTCCCATGCTTCTTCTAAGGGGCTGTGGCCCCTGGGCGCAACACAGCCCACGGCCAGGGATGATGGCGACACCTTTATGCACCATAAAACCAAATCAGGGAGTCCTCGTGGTGGTGGGATGAGAAGTGGTGATGGCCAAAGAGAGACGCCGTGGCTCAGCACCTCATCCAAGCCTGCACTGGGCAAGGGCCTGCGAGTGGAGCCTGGCTGAGCATCAGAGGAGTGGTGCCTCCTCGGCACGGAGGCTGGGGACCATCACGCTACCCAACAGGCATCCAAGCGAGAGAGGAGAGTCAGGAGCAGCAAAGCAAAGAGCAGGAATGAGCTGCCACACTTTGGCTGGTTCGGTGCGGGGAGGAGAATCTCTGCAGGCAGTTGGTGACAGCTCAGGTGATGCAGCCCTCCTAGAGCTCAGAGGGCTCCTATTCCTTGTGGGAGAGCAGCTCCCATCAGAGGGCACGTGGCACGCGGAGGGGAGCCTGCCCTGTGTCAAGCTCTGCCACCTCCCGTGTTCATAGAACAACAGAATCTTTCAGGTTGGAAAAGATTTCTAAGCTCGTCCAGTCCAACCGTCAGCTCAGCCCCACCATGCCCGCTAAACCAGGGCTCTATCAGTAAAGATTTTTTTTTCTAACATTCAATCTAAACCTTTCCTGGTGCAGCTTGAAGCCTTTTTCTCTCATCCTAACTGGCCCAGTACTGGTTTTCAGTGGGGAGGGCCCGACACTTGNCCATCAGAGGGCTTGTGGCACGCGGAGGGGAGCCTGCCCTGTGTCAGCTCTGCCACCTCCGTGTTCACAGAACAACAGAATATTTCAGGTTGGAAAAGACTTCTAAGCTCGTCCAGTCCAACCGTCAGCTCAGCCCCACTGTGTCCGATAAACCAGGGCTCTATCAGTAAAGATTTTTTTTTCTAACATTCAATCTAAACCTTTCCTGGTGCAGCTTGAAGCCTTTTTCTCTCATCCTAACTGGCCCAGTACTGGTTTTCAGTGGGGAGGGCCCGACACTTGTTCTGGGACACAAGACAATGCAATGAGGGGGCAGGGGGAACCCTTTAAAGTGGGATGAAGGCTGTGCTCAGCCCCTGTTCAGCAGGACCTAGAGCTCCAACTCACTCAGTGCTATCGTGCCTCTCAGCTCAGCCTCCATGATCTGCCCTGGCCATCGATCCCTCTGCCTGCACAAGAAACCAGCTCTGAGGCTGAGCCCAGCTCCACAGCCCTTTCTGAGCTCAATGCTTGCTATGGAGCCTGGGACTCACTGGCCTCCCCAGAGAGACAGAGCCAGATGTGGCCCCTGGGGCTCGGAGAAGGAATGCAATTAGCGTCCCACACTGCCAATCCCCAAAGACAAACAGAAGAGGAGAAAGCCCGTTGGAGCAGCCAGGTCCATCTGCTTTCTCGCAGAGGGAGGACAAGCGCATGGAGCTGGGCTTGCTCAGCGCTGCCCTCATCCATCTCCGTCTCTGTCCAGGACAAACTGTGCGCGCAGAGTGGCCCCAGTGCAGGGATGGCAGCAGCTGCTGAAATACACCCGAGTTCTCTTGCAGCAAGAGGATTTTTAAAGAGGGGAAACTGAAACATGGGACATGGTTTAGTGTTTTGATAGGAATGGTTGGACTCGATGATCCGATGGGTCTCTTCCAGCCTAGTGATTCTATGATTCTATGAAATGCAGCTGGGTATGGACAGGCAGGGGGTCACAAATCCTCCTGGCACCACACGTGGGGACCCAAGGAGGGCTTCTATGCACCCTTCTAGGCTGAGCACAGCCTGTGCCTGATTTTGCTCTTTCAAGAAGCAAATGCAGTGTCTGGAACTGAGGGGTTAATTAAAATAAATGAAGCACTGGTGAAGCTGTGTGAAAAGTTACAGGGAGGTCAGTGGGAAAGAGCTGCGGGACGCGGAGTGGGCTCTGGCACGGGCTCCCGCCTGTCAGGGCGGGCAAGCACCGAATGCCTGACTTGTGATGTTACAGAAACTTTCCACTTGGACCTTCCTGCTATTTTTAACTCCTCTCCCAGCCGCCCTCAGTAACCTCAGCCCCGCCAGCTGCCCGGGCTCATTAATTCCTTTTTATCATTTTTTTATCAGAAAAAAAATGAAGTTGCACTAATCCACCACGCAGCCGCCTGCCTCCGCGCTGCCTCCTGACACGATCCAGGCTTTCCTCCTGCTTCACTGCTGCAGCCCTACCTGGCTTCCAGCTAAACCCCTGGCCCTGGAGGAAAATCCAGCCACTCTTGTTGCCTGCTTCACCACTGGTTTGCTGGGCGAGTGCCTGCTCATCCCAAGGGATGATGTTTCTGTGCACAACAACCCATGTGCACACAAAGAGTGAAGGAGCCGAGGGGCTGGTGCACACCTGCAATGGTGGGATGCACTAGAAAGGGGTGACACCGTTAACAGCCCTCACTGTGCCAAGAACAAGTTGTATAGGCAGCTGCTGTAAATAAACACACATATGCCTGCTGTTATGCACCCAGCTTAGGGGGTTCAGGCTGCAGCTTGAAATTTAAACCCATGTGACCCCTTTTTCATCAAGTTTGTACCCCTGGCCAGTGTATCCGAGGCACCTTGGCAGCTCTAAACCATTTGTGATTTTTGTGACACCTCCAGCCAGGGCAGGACCTGCTGCCACAGGACCAGGGGAGTGTTACAGTAGAGGCCAGCTGGCCAGAGCTGGCTGTTGGTGCCCTCCAGCCCATGGACTTGGGTCCCCTAAGCCTGTCCCTGGAGAGGAGAGCCTGGAATTCCTGCCATCGAGCTGGCAGAGCCTTCTCCCCATCAGTGCTCAGTGAGGATTCGCCTTGCGCTTTGCAGTTTTCACATACAATACCAGCACAGCACGCACTGGCAAGCAGGAGTGGGGATCACCCACAGCCTCTGCGCGGAAGAAAGCAGCTACCAGAGAACCAGGGCAGGGAAAAAGCAATGAGGAACATGACAGAGTTTTGTCTCTTTGCTGCCAGCCAATGCTGCTGACACATTTTTTTTACATATTAGGGAAAGGGCATCCCGCCTTTGTTCTCCCGGAGTGCTGGTGCCATTACACAGAGCCAGGAAGGCGGCTCTAGATGGGCATGACCTGCCTCAACAGGGATGCTCCTTGCGAGCCTGCCTGCTTCCCTCAGAGTTTTGTTTCCCGACTACAAAGGGAAAACAATGAAGTAAGAGTCAGTGCAGGCAGGAAGGCCATGAAAAGCTCTGCCGGACCCCATCTGCAGCCACTGGTTACCTCCAGTTGCAGGGTGCCCAAAGGGAAGCCCAGAGAGAGATGTGAGGCGACCAAGGGTAGCAGTGTAGCAGTATCAGAGCTGTCACCAGCTCGTACCTGCTCTTAGGCAAGCCCATGAGACCCTGCACATGTCGTCCTGAGCAGAACCCAGCATAACTATGGGTTTGTACCAATGGCCGGGTGTAGATGTGACAGCAGCGTCTGTGGAAATGATGGGGTGAGGCTATTGGCACTCATTGCCAAGGACTCTGCCACCCAGGGCCCAGGGCTTCCCAGCCAGACTTTGACCTGCGGAGAAGAATGACAGCAGATATTGTCTCTCTTGGGTCTGGCAGAGGGTCTGTCTTCTTTTCAGCTCCTATATGGCCCCCATTGTCCTCCTGTCCCCTGGGGATCCCCCCATACCCTGTGATCCCCCAGGGATCCCCCTATAACCCGTGGCCCCCATAATCCTCCTGCCCCCAGAGGCCTTCCACACTATAAAATACACTCATTCACTGGCAAAATATTCAAAAGGACAAAGTATTCAAAGCAAAGGCAATAATATTTTTATTTTACAATCCAGTGCTGAATTGGATGCCCTTCTAAAGAAGGTGTAACATAGAATCATAGAATTACCAGGTTGGAAAAGACCCATCAGATCATCGAGTCCAACCATTCCTATCAAACACTAAACCATGTCCCAACATCTTCCAAAAGCTGTGGGTATATGTACTATTTTTAGACAAAGAAACATATAAATCTTCAAAGAATGCTCTTTTTTTAATTATTATTATGCAACCATGTCTGGAGGCTTCCTTCAGGTTATAGAATCATGGAATCATAGAATCACCAGGTTGGAAGAGATCCACTGGATTGAGTCCAACCATTCCCATCAATCACTAACCCATGTCCCTCAGCATCTCATCCACCCATCCCTTAAACACCTCCAGGGAAGGTGAATCAACCCCCTCCCTGGGCAGCCTCTGACAGTGCCCAATGACCCTTTCCGTGAAAAAGTTTTTCCTAATGTTCAGCCTAAACCTCCCCTGGCAGAGCTTGAGGCCATTCCCTCTCGTCCTGACCCCTGTCCCTTGGGAGAAGAGCTCAGTTCCCTCCTCTCCACAACCTCCTTTCAGGTAGTTGCAGAGAGCAATGAGCTCTCTGCTCAGCCTCCTCTTCTCCAGGCTAAACAACCCCTCTTGACCTAAGACAACTGCACTTTGCTAGACGACTAAACCTATCAATTCTTGCAACTCTAAGAGAGTTGTTTATTCTTTCAGGTTATTTATGGATGTCTGGAGATTGTCCGCATGCTACTTATTGATACAAGACATATTTATATCAATTAATTCTCACTACACTGCACGGCCCCGTCCACCCCGCTGTCCCTAGGGGCCCCCCCGCCGCCCCTCAGGGTCCCCCGGGCCCGGCCTAGCGCTCGGTGCTGCCCCGGCCCCGCTCGGGCCGCTGTTACCACAGCAACTGCGGGGGCCGCGTGACCAATGGGAGCGCGCCCTGCGGCCGGCCGGGCGGCCCGCGGTGTAGCCAATGGAAGCGCGCCCCGCGCGGCAGCTCAGCCAATGGGAGTGCGTCCTGCGCCTCAGCGGCTGCCAATGGGAGCGCGACCCGTGCGGCGGATTAACCAATGAAAGCGCGCCCTGCGCCCCGGCTGCAGCCAATGGGAGCGCGCTCCGGTCCTCGGCTGAACCAATGGAAACGCGCCTTGCTTCCCGGCGGTAGCCAATGGGCGCGCGCCGCCTCCGGGCAGCCCGCGGTCTCTGGGGCAACAGCGCCGCCGCCGCCCCATTGGCGGCGCCGGCGGGGGCTGCGGAGGGAGGCGTGGCCCTTGTATGGAGGGGCGTGGCCTGTGCTCACAGGAGGCGGGGCCTGAGCTGAGGGGCGGGGCCTGGCGGGGCAGCGCCGTGACCGCTCCCCGCTCGGGGCACCGGGGCGGCCGCGTGGCCGCCCCCCCCCCTTCCCGCGCCCTCGGCGCCCCCCGTGTCCCCCTCGGTTCCCCCAGCCCCCGCTCCGACCCACCGGGACTGGGAGGGCCCGCACGGAGGCGCCGTCCTGCCCGCGCCAGGGACCCACGGGCGCCCCGTGGAGAGGATGGGGAGGGGCCCGGGAGCAGCTCCCCGGGGTGGGCTCGGGATCCCGGGGGTGCTCATGATGCTGGGGGTGCTCGGGTTCCCGGGGGTGCTCAAGGTGCTGGGCGGAGCATCCCCGGTACCGGCGGGGGAGCATCCCAGAGGTGCTCCCATGGGGGCACCAGGACGCTCGTGTGAAGGTCCCGGGGCTGCTGTGCGGCTAGGGCGGGGGCCCCGGGGCGCCGGGGGGCGACAGCGGCGGCACCGGGAGGTACCGGGGAGCGCACCGGGGGGTACCGGGTGGGGGGGCCCGGGGCGTGCCGCCCCGCCATTCTCTCCAGCAACCCCTCTCCCGAGGGCTCCCATTGGCGGAGCCGGACGGCCCCCCCCGCCCCGCGGCCAATGGGCCGGGGGGGGCGGTGCCTCCCATTGACAGAACCGGCGCGGCGGTGTTTACCGGGGGCGGGGCGGCGGCGCCTATAAGAGCGGCACCGGGGGGGCGTGTGCGGCTCCTGGGCTGCCCGCACCGCCCTCGCGCAACCCCCCGACCCGCATCGCACCGCGCCCGCCAGGAGCAGCCGCCCGCGACACCGGGGAGGCGGCCCAGGGGCGGGGCAGGGCGGCGGGGAGCAGCGCCGGTACCGAGCCGGCGGGGAGCGTCCCGGAGCATCCCCGGTACCGGCGGGAGGAGCGTCCTTGTGCGGGTGCGGAGCATCCTCGGACTGGAGCATCCCTGGGACCCGCAGGGAGTGTCCTTGTGCCGGCGCGGAACATCCCAGAGCATCCTCGGACCGGAGCATCCCCGGTACCGGCGGGGGAGCATCCCGGAACATCCCCGGTGCGGCGCATCCCCGGAGCATCTTCAGACCGGAGCATCCCAGAGCATCCCCGGTACCGGCGGGGAGCATCCTCGTGCCGGTGCGGAGCATTCCAGAGCGTCCCCAGCCCGGATCTCTCGCAGCATCCCCGGGTCCGGAGCTCCCGTTACCGCTCCGGTCCTCCCCTCTCCTCCCCGCAGCGGAGCCGCCCCCGCCGTGAGCCCCCGGTGCCCCGCGCCCCGCCCCGCCGCCCGCTCCGCACAATGGGGGGCGAGTAGCGGCGGGCGGGGAGGGCGAGGAGGAGGAAGAAGAAGAAGAGGAGGAGGAAGAGTAAGAGGAGGAGGAGAAGAAGAAGGCAGCATAGAAGGGGGTGTCCCGGTGCCCGGTATGGTGCAGCGGGGCGCCCGGGGCCGGGGCGCGGAGGCTCGGCGGGAGCCCTGCGCCCCGTTATCCGCCCGTGACGCCGAACCCGCCTGGTGCAAGACGCCGAGCGGGCACATCAAGCGCCCCATGAACGCCTTCATGGTGTGGTCGCAGCACGAGCGCCGCAAGATCATGGACCAATGGCCCGACATGCACAACGCCGAGATCTCCAAGCGCCTGGGCCGGCGCTGGCAGCTCCTGCACGACTCCGAGAAGATCCCCTTCGTCAAGGAGGCCGAGCGCCTGCGCCTCAAGCACATGGCCGACTACCCTGACTACAAGTACCGGCCTCGGAAAAAGGGCAAGGTGGGCACCGGCGCGTCCCGCTCACGCCTCCCGGTGAAGATCAAGCCCTCTGTGTTGGGCCGCGGCCCTGCCAGCCGCCGGCAGCCTGCTGAGCCCACTGGCCTCGACGCCTCAGAAGAGCCTGCTCCAGAGGTACCGGCTGAGGACAACCCCACAGCACCCAGCGAGGAGCCACCCGTGTCCCCCAGCCCTGCCGCTGCCCCTGAGCCAGCAATGTCCTCCGAGAGCGGGTCCCCATCTCCCGTGTCGGCTGGATCCCCTCCATCCTCCTTTGGCTCCTCGGATGAGGAGCTGGAAGAGGAGCTGCTGGGTATCCTGCCAGCACGAGCACCCGCGGGTGCTGCCTGCGCGGCCCCAGACTGGTCGGTATTTGACAAGGACCATGACCCCTTCCCACGTGGAGGCTCCTCGCACTTCGAGTTCCCGGACTATTGCACACCCGAGGTGACAGAGATGATAGCAGGGGACTGGCTCATGTCCAGCATCTCGGACTTGGTCTTTACCTACTGAGTCCCGCGCTCTTGCAGGTAACGCTCTCGGTATATATTTGGGGTTTTTTTAAAACGATCAGGTCATATATAGAGAACCCAACCCCAGAAAACAAAAACCCACCCCCAAACCAGCTGTTTACATACAGGAATCAGGTATTTTGCCTTGAAGGCACTGGAAGGCAGAGCTTCCATGCTCACCCCATCCCCCCAGCACACACCCACTCCTCCTCATCCGTCCGTCTGTCCGGCTCTCGTGGGACACGTGCCTGCCTGCCACAGGGATTTGATGGTGAAACGTGGGTGTCCGGCCAGGTTTCCATTGTCAGCACCTGACAGCCTTTCCCCACTGGCTCTGGCTGCTGCGGTGCTGCTGGCCACGACTGCTCCCGGCTGCTCCCCGTGCCACCGACCTCTGCCCCGCGGTCCCTGTGCTCGCGGGGCAGCAGGAGCTCCTGGTGCCCGTCCCACCCTCTCCATTCCTTGGGGAATGGTCGAGTCCTTTTGCTTTTTGATTGTGTTTAAACCCCAGCTTCAATTTTCTTCTCCTCCATGTGGCAGCCCTTGGGCAGGGCTCCCCAGCCGGCTGCGCCGCGCCCAGGGGTGTCAGAACCATGCAGAGCCCTCCCTGCCCGACACCCCGTTACGTGGGGGTCCCCGGTTTTGGGGGTTCAGTGTCTGTTTCTTCCCCGTGGCGCGTGCTCCCTGCCGCTGACTTTGGGAAGAGCCAAGTTGCGCGCACATGATCCGCACGTGGTTGCGGGAGGCTGTGCCATTCCGCTGTGCGGAGGCTGCCGTGCCACGGGGGGAGCCCAGAGCCACCCCGATCCCTGGCACGGACAAGCCCTTCCCAGAGCATCCTGCCCCAGCTTTAGCCTCACACCCGGTGCCCACGTGGATCCGCTCTGGGCTGGCTCGCCGTGGTGCCAGCGTGCCAGGCAGTGGTGGGTGATGGCGCAGGGAGCGGGCGGGGGGGCTGGGAAGGGATTTGGTGGAGAATCTGCCTTAAGTGCCCCCTGCAGCGGGCTGAGCGTGGCAGCAGAGCCGACACTGGTGGGTGTGTGGGCCATGGGTGATGTTCCATCATGGTGCTCTGCCCCACGCCTCGCCCCACGGCGGCTCTGCCAGCAGCAGGGGCTTCCCAGCAGGGAAGGCGCTGCTGCAGCAGACCCTCCAGCCGGATTTTTCCTGGCTTTTCTTAATGGCTCCTTCCTGAAGGAGCTGCCTCCTCCCGCTGCTGGGGAACACGTGGCTGCAGCGCCAGTGCCGCAGGCTGCGCTTGTGGGGCAGGGGCTGGGGGGGCCACCCCGAGCTGCTGGCCTTGGGTCACGCTTGGCAGTGCTCTGAGAAGCCGTGCTGGGCTCGGCTGCTGCTTGGAGCAGCCGCCGAGATCCCCCCACGCCCCCAGTTCCCTAGGGCTCTGGGGGTGCAGGAGCCCCCCTGGCCCCTCCCGGGCACAGGAACACCCACTCCCCCCGGCTTCTGCCTCCCCATTTGGCAGCTGCCGGCTCCTCCAGCCACATGCTGCCCCACGGCTGCCTGTGGCTGTGGGGCTGGTTGGACCATGGCCAGGGAAAGGGCATCCCCCAGCAGGGTCCCAGCACCCCCTGGCTCAGCCGTGGGGTCAGGGACCATGATGCAGGGATGCTCGGAGCCCCCCAGCCCCATGGCGGGTGGTCTCGGGGTCCCCTCCGGGTGCCGTCAGCAGTGTAGACGTGTCGGTGTGTAGCAGTAGCTGTGTGTGTGTGTTGGCCTTGCGTTAGCCACGGTGTTTCGGTAGCTGCGGTGTGGGTGCCAGCCTGCCGAGGCGGGCGGGTGCCACGCATCGGACACGTGTTCCCCGTATAGAGCGCATCCCCATCCCTGTCCCCAGCCGTTCCCCACGGACACAGCCTCGCCCACGCTGGGAAAGCCAAACCAGCACCACGATACCAGCAGCCTGCTCCTGCCTTCCCACCCCCAGGCAGCCCCAGGCCTTGTCCCGTCTCCAAAAGGTTTGGGGTCCCGGGGTTCCTCACTGCGCACAGATCTCGCCAGCACCTCGGTGCCTTCTCAGGGCACGTGGCTGCCCTGTGCCATGGGCGGGCGCAGTGGAAAAAAGGTGCCGGCTGCCCGCTCTCCATCCCCATCCGTGGCGAAGCCAAAGCCCCCGAGCACGGGCAGGGCCTGAGGCCACGGTGAGGGTCTCGCATCACACGCGTGCTCTGCCTGCATCTCCAGTTCCCAGTGGGAACACGGGAGGCCTGAGGTCCCCTGGGTGCCATGTGTCACCTGTGGGCTGGGGTGCTCCCTCCACGGGCTGTCAGGCAAAACGTTTCCTCAGGAGCAGGTTCTGGGTCAGCACCAGAACCGGAGCCAGAGCCGGGCCCACCCCCCCGGCCACAAGCACAACACCATCTGCTTTGTCCCTGTCCCTTCCCATGGCCCTCCTGCCCCCTCCTCGAGACTCGCTGGGTATATTTGTCGGGGGAGAACCGTTGTGGACAGTGGTGGATTTTCTGTGCCGTGTGGTTTGTAGTGCTTAGAGATTCCCCCCCCAGCGTGTGGACCCTCCCCGCTGCGCCCCTCGCCTCCCCGGTACTGGCTGGCGAGCGTGTGCACCATCCCATCATCACTAGAGTCAAAGCAAATCATAATAATAATAATAACAGTAATAATTATAAATGACTAATAAAAATAAACCAAACCTCTCTCAGGAAGAAGCTGCCCCGGCGGCAGCCGAGTGGGCCGGGGGCCCCCGGAGCCGGTGGGGCCCCCGCGCAGCCTGCGGATGGGCACCAGCGCTCGGGGTCACCTTTATAGTGTTGTGGTAGTGAAGGGTTCCTGTATCTGTTGTCTTGGAGATGTAGGATTTTAGTGGAGGGGCAACCCTGGCCCCAGTCCCGTCCTGGGATGGTGCGACGTGGCCAGTTGATGGTTATCCCGACTGTTTGTGACTATGGAATAAAGTGTGTTGGTCTGCTGCCCACGGCTCCTCCTGCGCTGCCTCACTCCTCCCTGAGGGATTTGGGGATCTCCGGGGGGAGGTGGGGATCCCAGAGGGATGTGATGTCCCCAGGGCCACGCAGGGCTCCCAGGGCTGCGGGGTTCGCAGAGGGATGTGCATTCCCAGCAGTTGGCACCCAGCTCCCACCCTGCTCTGTGGGCTCCCACCGAACCCTCTGCTCCTGCAGCAGCCCAAGAGCTCCCACCCCAAACCGTGGTTCCCACGCTGCTCCTGCCCTGGGAGGGTTCCCCGTGTCAGCAGAGCGAGCCGAGCATCCCCTGGGATGATGCTGCGCTGCTGGGGGTGTGAGCGTGTGTGCACATGTATGTGTGTGCGTGTGCATCTCCCTGCATGCGTGTGCTTGCTGTGTGCTCAGTCTGTCCCGCACACGCAGCCCCTCGGCTCCACCGGGGGGTGGGACAGGGGTGGGGGGTTCACCCCGACCCTGCATCACTGCCCCCCTCCTCACCCGCAGCTGTTGCCATGGCAACAAGGGGAGCCCGGAGCATCCCTGGGTACCGCCAGCCCCTCCCTCCGCGCTGGTCCCGGGGGTACAGGGTGGGGGGAGGGTGGACACGCTGCAGCGACCCCCCCCCCAGCCGCTCTGGGTCAGCATCCAGCCCTGGGGTGCTCCGGCCGAAGCCATGGGAGCGGTGATGTCACGGTGTCACAGCACAGAACCCCCAGACACCGCCTGGCTGTGGCTCCAGCTCGCCAGCCAGCTCGGCTGCCCTCCTGGCCTCGCCACGCAGGGCCCGGTGCCCAGTGCAGGGACACGAACACACAACATCTCACCAGCCCCCCAGGCACAGCCCCTGCCATCCCTGCCACGAGGCTGGTGCCGCGGCTGCCCACGCGCGGCGGGGCTGTGGGATCCCTCCCGGACACGAGGGCAGCAGAGGGACGGCGGGTGGTGACAGCGCTGGCGGGGAAGGGTAAGAGGGGAACAGGGGAATGGAGGATGAGGGCAGCCGGGGGGGCAGAATGATGGGCACAGGGTGAGCCTCCCAGACCCTGCAGCACCAGGCGGGCCCCCCCCCATCCCTGCAGTTGGGACAGGACGGAGGGCCGAGTGCGTCCTCAGTGCTGGGGCAGCGGGGAGTGTGTCCCCCCGTGAGGCCGCTCTGGTGCGAAGCTTTATTCAGCGCCAAAAGGGTCCTGGTTCGCCCTCCTCACCCTCCTCCAGACTGACATTTCCGCATGAATTCCCCCGCCCTGACTGTGCCCCATCCCTACACAGGCGGACGGATGGGGATGGCATGGAAGGTGCAGAGGCTGCGTCCCTACAATGTGGTGGCCGTGTCCCCACAACGCGGTGGCCGTGTCCCATCAAGGCAGCAGCCCCACATCCCTCCCCGCCACAGCCCCTCCTTCCCCATCGCCAGCGATTGGGTGGCTGCGGTGGCCTGATGAGGGGCCTGATCCTGCCAACGCGACGTGGGGGCTGTGCCGGGGCTGGATGGGGACCCTCGGTGCAGGGTGGGGGGTCCCTTCCTCCATCCCGTAAGGAAGCCTGGTCCCTCTCACATGCAAGGTAAGGGACACTGAGGACCCCTCCCTCTGCAGAGGCACCCCCTGCCTGCACCCCGCAGCGTCCATCCCACCGCGGCACTTTGGGAGCACAGCAGGGCTGGTGCTAAATCTTAGAATCATGGGATGGTTTGGGTCGGAAGAGACCTCAAAGCCCATCCAGTCCCACCCCCTGCCGTGAGCAGGGACACCTCCCACTGATCAGGGGCTCCAAACCCCATCCAACCTGGCCTTGAACCCCTCCAGGGATGGGGCAGCCACCACTGCTCTGGGCACCCTGGGCCAGGGTCTTCCCACCCTCATTATGAAGAATTTCTTCCTAAAGTATATTGCAAATCTTCCCCACTCCAATTTCAAACGACCCCCCTCATCCTATCACTCCATACCTGACCTGGAGCCCTGAACGCTTGTCCCCAGGTGAGCCTCTGCACAGGGACCCTGTTCCTGCTCATGGGGCTGCACCCTGGCTGCCAGCTCCTGGAGTCCCCAAAGCTGGAAGGAAGGGCTTGAGGAGGAGGAGCTGGTGGTGCTGGATTTGCAGGTGGCATGGCAGAACCAGGCACTGGGATGTGCTGGCTGCTGGGCACCTCTCCTGTGCAGTGCCCACAGGCTGCCCCTGGGAAGAGGAGCAGCAGCCGCTTGCTACAGCTCCCACTGTCTTTGCCCCAGCGGGGCTGGTGCTGCCCGTCAGCGTCTTCCACCTTCGTGGCGTCCAGCCCCATTTGGACCAGTGTACTCTGCACTGGTGAGACCACTCCTCGAATCCTGTGTTCAGTTCTGGGCCCCTCAGCACAAGAAGGATGTTGACGCTCTGGAGAGAGTCCAGAGAAGAGCAACNTCATTGGGCACTGGCAGAGGCTGCCCAGGGAGGGGGTTGAGTCACATTCCCTGGAGGCGTTTAAGGGACGGGTGGACGAGGCACTGAGGGACATGGTTTAGTGTTTGATAGGAATGGTTGGACTCGATGATCCTGGGGCTCTTTTCCAACCTGGTGATTCTATGATTCTATGATACCTGAGCCCAGGGAGGTGACAGGTGACACCAGGCATAGGGCCAAGCCGTGCTGCACCCTGGGAGCCAGTGGGACCCACCTGGAGCTGATCTGCTGTGAGCACTGTGGAACATCTGGCTCAGTCCCAGCATGGCCTAGTGGCCCCTCAGCACGGTGCCTGCTACCGAGCTGTTCTGAGCCGTGCTGAGCTGTGCCCAACCTGCACACGCACAGCACACCAGCTGCACCCACACCACAGCGCCTGGGAGGGGCCTGGGTCCTCGCCCATGCAGCCAGGGCTCTGATTTTGCTCTTTTTGGATAAATAAATGAGGTGTGAGCTCTCCTCGTGGGCTGTTCTCTCTGCAAAGTCCCTGCTGGGTGGTTTAAGCTCTTGGCTGGTGCCAGACTCACTGGCTAGGCACACACTGTGGGTGGCAAAGTGCTGCAGCCAGGCATCGCGTTAGCACAGTAACAGAAGCTCATGCTGCAAAGAACGGCACTGGCCAGGTCTCTGGGCTCCTCTCCTCTGTAAAACCCCATCCCTGCCCAGCCTCTGCTCCTCCAAACCCCAACAAGCCCCCCCACTGCCCTCCACTCCTCCAGGCCTGCATGGGAACAGGGTGCTGCTGAGAACACCGCTCACAGAGAGAAGCAACGGGTGACTAGAAGCGGCCTTGGTGCGATCCAGGGAACGTGGCTGCCAGCCTCATGCTGCTGAGTGAAGCCCATTCCCAGCCGGGCTCAGCAGTGCGTGCCCGACCACTGGAGGCTGCCCAGGAGAAGCGGTGTCCGATGGGCACCGTGCCCGGGATCTCCTCCTGCAGCCGGGCACCAGACCAGGGTGCAAAAGGGCCTGGGAGGTCAGGCTATTTACAGGCTCTCTGCCTGCCGCCACACTGATGGGGGGACGCCACGGAGAGAAGTGCTGGCGCTTCACCAAAGGTAGGTGGACAGAATAACAGCAACTGGGGCATGGAAGCACCGTTTGGCGCTGCTTCCGCTTCTCTTCCCACGGGCTGCTGGACGTGGGGCCACATGGGTCAGTGACACAGGGCTGGCCTGGCCACATGGGGACGTGCCAGCTCTGGGCCACAGGGAGCCATGAGAGATCTGGCAGCCCTGGTCCCATGTTGGCACAGGGAGAGGGAAGGAAGCGCGTTTAGTAACTGTTTATTATACAGTTATAGGGTTTGTACAAACCTGTATGTGTAAGTGTGTGTACAGAGTAACTGGAGCACCCGAAGCGACCATCTCCTCCCAGGCCTTCCTCCCCTGGGGACACCGCAAGAACTAAAGTGCATCATGGCCAGAGAGTGGGGGGCACAGGAACTACCTCTCCACTGGGGGAGCACCAAGGGGGCCCAGAACGTCTGGCAGCAGCCCCGGTCACCACAGACTCTCCTGCCCCACCAGTTTCTAAAGTGCTAAGTCAGCCAGCCCTCTGTCCCACGCTGCTGCGGCCCCAGGGAGGTGCCAAGGGCCAGAAATGGGCTCTGCCTTCAGGCATGCTGCGAAACGAGACTCTTGAGCAGCCCCTGGCTCCCACTGGTGTGGGCAGGCCCGGCAAGAGCCAGCGGCAGGGAAAGGGGTCTCACTGCCTTACCTCTGCCAAAGCACATTCCCAGTCTCTGGCTCTCAACCTGCAGAGGCAAAGCAAACTCCACTGCTCAGAGCTTTACGGAAACTCTGGTTGGGTGGGATGACCGCCCGCACACCCCCTCAGCCAGCCCGATGGCCTGAAAGGCACAGCTCATCTCTGAGCAAGAGCCCATGGGGCAGTGCAGAACCTCCCCAGAGGTGGTTCTGAACCAAGAGGCAGGGACTGGGACAAGAGCGTGCTGAGCTTTGCAGGGCACGAGCTTTCTTCTTGATTGCAAAATCCACAACGCTTCAACCACCCCTGCTTTCCTGGGCATGGCACAGATAGCTTTGGGCACGAGACAGCAATGGCGGGAAGCAGGGTGGGAGCCGTGACCAACGGGTAAGGGCACTTGCGGGAGGTTTAGCAGCTGAGGGGAGAGGTAGAGGCATACAGTGTCTATTGGCTTCATCCCAACGGGACACCGCGTTGTCCAGGATTCGCTGCTGAGCTTGGAGGGCAGGGAGCGTTAGGGAGCGTTAATGGGACTGGGTGGGCAACAGGAGTTACGCAGGGGTCGGGGTGGCCTTTCCAGGAAACTCCCTCACTTGCTATTCCAAGGGGTGACGCTGAAGTCTGACCAGCTCACAGGGGAGACTGAAGACAGACTTCCTACCACCGTGACTTCTGTCCTGTGCAAAGTGTTTCACAAGGTGGGAAAGCCCTCACCTGCTTCCAGAGCTGCAGAAGTCTGCAGTGGGCGTTTACACTGCCGCTCAATCTGTGTGGGGCAGGGCGGGCAGCACTCATCCCTCACCTCGCTGACCTGATACAACTGTGTCACTGCCAGCAAAGGAGCCCCTGTGACAGAGCTGCCAGTCCCACGGATCCGCTCCTGTCCCTGCCCTTCCCTCCTGTAAACAGATCCAGCTGCAAAGATGAGAAAGTGAAGGGAGCCAGGGAGTGTCAGTGGAGATAACGACGTGCAGGGCGCTGGCAGGGCTTTGTGAGAGGCTGGGCTCTACTCAGAGGTTCCCTGTAGGGCAGGGTTGGACCACAGGCAAAGCTGAGCAGATAGGGAGCGCCAGCTGCCTGCACACAAGAACGTTGCAGAGACAGAGGGCTCCCTGCTTCTTCAGGAGTGTTACAGCCCCTCGTCCCCACGCACCCAGGCCAAACCCTGCTATGACACCCTCCTCCATGCGAAAATCTGCCCTTGCTTGCACTAATCACCCCCAACAGAGAACACGGGATCGTTCTGGCACAGCCCACACGTGGTTCTGCACTCGTGGAGTCACCTGTACAAGGCCAAAGAGCTCGGCTGGTCTGCAGCTCTGGTTCTTCACGAGACAGTGGCGGTGCCCATCTGCTTGCCCCGGTACAAGGAGGAGAAAACAAGGTGAGCATCGGTGCGGGAAAAAATCCGGCTGGGCTGATTCCCATCAGTCTCTGTCACAAAGGCCAAAAGCGTCAAAGGACGCAGCAAGAATACAAAAAATAATCTTTAAATGGGTAACTTCTGGACATGTCCTCTCATCAAATGTCGCCCCTTCCCACCAGGGAAGGGTGTGGCGACAGGGAAGGCCCCTCCTCTGGCGTCAGGGGAAAATCTGCAGTTCAAACTTGGGCGCCCACTCCAGCGCGCTCTTCACCACGGCCAGGGCAGCTGCTCCCAGCGCGACCGTCAGTCCCATCACCGCCAGCTTGACAAAGCGGTTGGTCCTTGGCTTTGTCAAGATGGATTTTGTCCGCTCCTCCCCTCGGGGACGCTCCCTGAGGCGCTGCCTCAACACAGTGTCTGGTCTCTGCTGCACTGACGCCAACTCGAAGTCCTTGAAAGTGGAAGCCGCGGTTCTGCAAGAAAAGGAACTGGTCAAGGAGCATCCCTGGCTCACTTTGGAACCAGCCTCCTGCCAGGGAGGAAGACATTCACGAGGAAGTAAGCCCTGGCAAGGGGAGGTAGAGAACGCGCAGGCACAGGGGCTGCTCCACACTCACCGCTGAGTCTGCTGCTGAGCTGCCTCCCTGGCCAGTTTGGATGGTGGGAACTGGACAAAAAGGTCCCCGGCTCTGCTGATCAGAAACTCGTAAGGAAGGTCCTGCGGGATCTGGGACAGGAGGTGGTGGACAGAGGCCATGTCGCACTCGCAGTCCAGAACTTCCTGCTGCCGGTACAGCACGATCTGCAGAGAGGAGCGAGAGCACTGAGGACAGTCGGGGAAGCAGGGACGACTCCTTGTCCCTCGCTGGTGCCTCACTTTGGAGCCAGAAGAGAAAAACATTTTGCTTCCAGCTACAAAACCTGCCCTTCCTCAAGGGGATGCAGCCACAGTGAAGCACTCCCCGTTTGGGAAGAGAAATGCCAAATCCTTCCCAAGACTTTGAGGCTGTGGGAAGCCTTTTCCTGGATAGTTACGCGTGTCTTTTGAGCACAACCTGCTACTGGCAGGTCAGAGACATGGGCAGAACCTCACCAAGGTTTGATTCTGCGGCTTGCCCTCAAATAGAGATTTGTTTGGATGTCCTGTAGGCACAATTCTCAGCCAGCCAGGCTCCCCAGCACTCAAGGAAATGCCCATCAGCAGGGTCAGCACAGGACACCGAACTAAAACACCAGGTCACATCACCTCCACAGCACTGAATGAGAACAGCCCGAAGAGCTGCTCCAGGCAATCCTGGATCCCACTCAACCTCTGCCATCAGTGGCTTTGAGGACCTGTACAGCGTAAGGAGCAGATGAGACCAGCAGCAGCACCGCATCTGCCAGCCCCACTCTGCATCCTCTAAACACCGGCACCTCACACGGCTTGGTTAATGCCCAGGCCCACACCTACCTCGGCTGCGAAATAAATGGGCATCAGAGGGTGGCAGGCCAGGAAGAAGTCATATAATCGCACGACGTGCCTGAAGTCAGACAAAACGTGCCCGAACCAGGTGATCAGCCAGCTGAGAGCAAAGATGGTTCCCACCTCCGCGCTGCACAGAGAGAAAGTGCTGTTAGAGCAGCTTGGAAAGAGCGCTGCAGTGCTCCAAGGCCATCCTGGCACCGCACCTCCCTGCCTGGGAGGGGAGACAGACCAGGCTGTTGGCATTCAGAGCTCAGTGCAAATCCATGAACCACACCACGGATACAACCCCAAAACAAAGTGCTACCCGCCTCACACCCAGCAGGGTCCAACGGTAAAAGCCCAATTTGTTTGCTTTCAGGAGAGCCTTATCGTGTGCTGTCCTGTGTTGCTGTCTGCACCCCACCCTGAGGACACTGGACATCCTGCAGCACAGCTTTTCAGACCCCCTTCCAGCCTGAAGGGAGGCTTCTTGCCTAGAAGCCTCTGGGAGTTTCTAACCAAGTTTGGTATCTGAAGACCTCCTGGCTACCAAACGTAACAGAGACACTTGCCCAGAAAAGGACTCTGGATCGAACCTTCCCATTTACCATCCTGCTTTGGCTTCCATCTGCCTGGATGTGTCCCTACTAACCAGCCTGGGAGTGATCCCCAGAACTTCAAAAACCTACAGCACGGTGACAGGCCTGCCTGACACCATCCACAACTCCAGCCTTTCCCATACGGACTGTGGAGCTCTAGGGTGAAGACAGTGCTGTTTAAAAGCCCTCGAGTCAGGCAGCACGGGTTTGGGTCTGCTCAGAAGTGGAGAACCACAAGGCTTTGCACTGTCACCGTCGGCAGGTGGCTCACTCTGAGGAAGCCACTCGGGAGTTGCGGACGCACGGGCACCAACAGCCCCATCAACAGTTATGTGAGATTGGCAGGGCAGCGGCAGTGGGCTCCGAGGGGACACCCGCCTACCTCTGCATGAAATCGTGCACCTCTGGGTTCACCCGCTCTATGATGGGCATCAGGTAATTTAAAATGTGCTTGGTATTGTCCATCGTTGGGTCCATAAAATCCCTGAGGGAAGATGTAAAAGAAATTCTGTCAAGCGACCACATCAGAGAGCCCTCCCTCCTGGGGTGCAGCCAGAAGGTAAACAAACATCCTCGCCCCAAACAGCTTTGCTGGCAGGGTGGCCCCAGCCCACTGGAGTTCCGTCCGCCTGGAACAGCCCCTTTCCTACCTAACTGGGACACACGGGGCTGATCCACACAGAAAACCCACACCCAAACAATCACGCTGGTATCAGCTGATGCTTATTATTTTGCTGCAGTGCACGCGTGAACCGTAAAGCCTTCCCAGCACCCAAATCCTAATGCCTCGTTTGGGAGAGGAGGGAGAATCCCTCCAAACCACTCTCCAGCTGAAAGCTGGTTCTCATTCCAGTAGCCCCTTGACCTGGGGGCTCAGGATCCTGTTGGTACGGACCGGGCAGCCCAGAGCCACCGGAGACGAAGCGGGAGGACTGTGCTGAGTCAGCCTGCAGGAGCCGCGGAGGCTCTGATGGCAGAGAACTATGAATAATGCACACACA
>WAAB01009929.1:0-47489 GCA_013389865.1 Piaya cayana
TATCTAACCCATCAGTGCCAGTTATCAAAATTAGAAATGCTACATCTTTACCAAACTTGAACATGTATTTCCTTTCTGTTGTAGACAACAAAAAGCAAGAATAAAGTAGAAAATGTTTTATGTTTTCTATTACCATGTTGTTTGGTCTAGATTTAGCTTGACACAGTAACTCCAGCCTACTTGGACTATAACAAAATTTGAATAAAAATTGTGAGGCTGAAGCATTCCAATGCACTGAATCACTACTATGTTCCTCTGTCCGTCAGTTCCTGAACTGCTCCTAACTCTACAGCACCTGAAGTGTAGTATCTTGGACAAAGAGGACAATTTTCTGCATAGGGAGCAACTTCTCTGGGGACAGATACCAAAAGGTATTTCTTTTCAGTATTTCAAGATGGTCTGTATTAACTCAGGGAGAAATAAATTAATAATCTGTCAAAAAGATGAACTGAAGGACGGGTTGACAGGTCAGCCTCAGGAATTATGGCAGTTCAGTGTAGACTAACATTTTGGAATTTGGAATATCAAGCAAACAATCTATGTCCATGATAGTGGGCTGCGAGTTAAATGAGGACATATTTTGACATGACTTTTCTGGCAGTATCTATTTTGGGCAGGCAGGCAGCCCTGGGAAGACAGCTATTCTCACAGGCTACCTCTGCACCTAGGTCCAAGAGAAAGGAAGAGGTGAATTAGTATATGGACAAAGAGCCTAGCAGGGGTTTAGAATACCGTCACTGCATTTTGGACCAATATATCCTGTCTATACATCAGGCACACTTTAGTCTGTGAACAGATTACCTGTCCTGCACCACACATAGGTCTCCTCACCTTATTTCCACTGCCTGTCCCCCCTGAAACCAGGAAAGACCATGGGAAAAGAATGGGAAAGAATGGGAGCACAGGTACACACCTGTCATTTTTGACAAGTTTCCATTTAGAAAATAAAACCAAAATAAAAATGAAGAACTTTAATATTTTGAGAAACAATGCTTTGATTTTCCACACCAAAGACAGCTTGTTAAAAAGAGGGGGAAAGAAGCAGGACATTGTCAAAAAGCTTTGATAGCTTAAATAAATGTTTCATAGGAGAGACAAGGCTTTGTTAACATTTAGAACAAAAATCAGTTTTGAAAGCATGAAATTTTGTGCTTATTCCACCAAACACAAAACCTCTCTTCTTCCCTGACCTTTTTGTGCTTCATTTCAGTGTCAGAGTTGTGACAGTGTCAGTAGCTCCTGCTCTGTGTGATTTTTGATTCTTTCCTAGCCAACTTAAATAAACATTTGCTTTTCAGTTCCTCTCTAATAGATAGATCTCCAGGGACATGCTGCAGCTAGGTGGTAGGGCAACATTGATCTCACTTTGGCATGGTGCAAGAGGATTAAGGGCTTCAGGTCACCGAACTTCAATTGCAAATATAAGTGCTGGGCTGTAGAAAGAACCCGCTATTGAATGCAACAGTCATGTCAAGGCCGCAGTAGGCAGTCACTGCACTGTTCTGCTCCCAAACTGGTGTGTCAATGGAGACCCCTCTTAAATGAATCTTCCCAAAATTGGTTTTGCCAAAGGCTGACAGCCACTATCCACGGTGATGCCCAGCGCACCTGTAACCTCTTCCCCTGCTCAGCTATTGGGTTCCCACCTCCCTGTGGTTTCTTACCACCCAAGAATCAGAGTGGTTTGGGTTGGAAGGAACCTTCAAGGTCATCCAGTTCCACCCCCCCAGTCATGGGCAGAGACACGTCCCACTGGATCAAGCTGCTCAGGGCTCCATCCAACCTGGCCTCGAACACCTCGAGGGATGGGGCAGCCACAGCTTCCCTGGGCAACCTGTGCCAGTGCCTCAGCACTCTCACTGTGAAAAAATTCTCCCTGATATTCAAATCCAAACCTGTCCTCTTTCAGCCCAAACCCGTTTAGCCCTAGCCCTGATAAACACCCCCTCCCCTTTTTTTCCCGCGGGCTCCCTTGAAGACCCGGCAGGCTCCAGGCGGGTGGCGGGGACCCCGGGGAGCGCAGCACATCTCTCCCCGGCGATGCAACCGGGATGCGGGAGCCGGGATGCTCGCTCCCTCCCTCTCTCCGGGGGGCGGGGAGGAGGCGGCGCTTTAATAGAGCGACTGCGGCGCGGGCAGAGTCGAGCCGGCCGGTACCCTGGACAGCGCTCGCCGCAGCCCCCGCCATGGTGAGTGAGCCCCCAGGCACACCCTCCCTTGCCCCCCAGCGCATCCCTAGCCCGGCGCTACCCGCAAACGCGAACCTTTCCCGCCTCCCTGTGGGGACTGCGGGGCCCTCTCCCCTCCCTTCCTCCCTCTCCCTGCTCCCACGAGTCTGATTTGGAGCATGGGTTGTTTTTTTTCGGAGGCGGGTGGGTGGGAAGGCATGCCCTCAGCTGTCCCCCCTACCCCACCCGGGGCGCGCAAGCGGAGGAGTGGGGTGATGACGGGGCGGGGGGAGGCGATGTGCAGCCCCCGTGCACGCGGTTCCCTGCTCCAAGCAGGTGCTTTTTTCTCTATTTCGAGGTGCGTTTGAGCATGTTACGTAAACAGATTATTCCTGGCGGTGCGTTAACAGAAGCTCCTGTGCTAATCACACGATCTGTAGTGGAACGCTTTCTTTTTTCTTTTTTTCCACGTAATGAATGAACAACAGAGTTTTAGGTTCCAGTTTTGCATTTAGGACACTTAAAGGGTCCAGAGAAGAGTGACAAAGCTGGTGAGGGGGCTGGAGAACAAGCCTTATGAGGAGAAGCTGAAAGAGCTGGGGTTGTTTAGCCTGGAGAAGAGAAGGCTGAGGGGAGACCTCATTGCTCTCTACAACTACCTGAAAGGAGTTTGTGAAGAGGAGGGAGCTGGCCTCTTCTCCAAGTGACAGGGGTCAGGACAAGGGGGAATGGCCTCAAGCTATGCCAGGGGAGGATTAGGCTGAACATTAGGAAAATAATTTTCACAGAAAGGGTCATTAGGCACTGGAACAGGCTGCCCAGACAGGTGGTTGAGTCACCTTCCCTTGAGGTGTTTAAGGGACGGGTGGATGAAGTGCCGAGGGGGATGTTTTAGTGTTTGATAGGAACGGTTGGACTCGATGATCCTGTGGGTCTTTTCCAAACTGGTGATTCTGTGATTCTATAAAGCAGCACAATGCAGCCATTTCTTTAGCGAGCAGGACCATTTCCCCAGAGCGCACTGTCTTTGCAGTCATAGTAACTTCCCCAAAGGAGCTCATCCTGTTTATAAACAGTAATACATCATTAGTGCACTTTGCTGCACTTGCAAAATAAGATAGTATTGTACAGGTATTCTGCAGCCTTCAAGCTTGAGGTAGAGTCAGGCTGGATAATTTGTCCAAGCTTCTTTTATTAGAAGCTTGGGACATGACTAACAACACAACTGAGTTTTCCTTTCCTATGATTTAACAACATTTTGGGTTTTTTTCAAACATTTTTTCACAATATAGAGTAAATTCTCCCTTCCTTGCATAAAAATCAATTTGGATTCCACCATCCCCTATTCAGATATGAATAATATTCAAATAATCTTTCCACTAATTGAGTCTTCTTCCTGAAAATTATGCATGCATCTGCTGTCAGTTTGAATCTATTTCTCCTGTTTAACGTGCTTGCAATCAATTCAGACTTAGGATGACAAACAGGAAAAGACTCTGTTGAAAAAGACCAGAAATGGTGCAGTTCATGCTGTCTAGGACCCCCCAAAGAATTTGCACTGCATTATTGAATACCTATTCAGGTAGGTTTGGACATAAATACAAAATATATGTGTAAATTACCATAACTGAACAAAGCCTAAGCTAATGCAAGCCACTGTTAATGTCTTCCTTGTGATATAGTGAAGGCAGCTACAAAGACACCTGGTGTTACAGAAAATAATGTGCATTATTTATCAACAACTGTTAGAGTGAACACCCAGGTGCTCAGAAGTGCTGATTCAACTGGAAATAAAGTTAAAATGGCTGGAACCAGTTAAAATATTTCATTTTGACTCCTTCCAGGACTGAGACAAAGTCAGTTATACTGGTACAAGTCAAGGAAAAATTCATTGGTAAGATAGGTAGGCATTGGCAACTTTGTATTTGTACTAATGGAACTGATAGCCAAGACCTATCCTTAACCAGTTATTTCTAGTTCTTAGAGTTGTTTAATTAATCTGAAATTATTATTGAAACATCTGGTAGCAAACAAAGTAGCACAAGGAAACGTGGGTTCTTTAACTTCATTTTGCTGAAGCAGCAAACCATGGCCTTCATCAGTTTTTAAGCATTTCCTTGTTGTCCTGCAACCACTGCAGGATGGGTTTTTTTCTGTTTATGTAGTTCATTGCAGCTCTACTTACTTCAGTGAATCTAGGTCAAATTACATTGGCTCAGGATCTGGCTGCACCCTTGGACTTTAAACCGATTATAAATTTTGATTTGTCAGTGTATTTTCCATGGGGTCAAATCCCACTTTTATGGAGTAAGAGAGTTATAACCTTGCACAGAGCATGGCAAATAATGCTTACAAGGAGGCAAGGTAACACTAAGGTATGCGTAAAAATGAGGACAGTGCAAAAGCTATATTTAATAGGTTCAAGTATCTGTACCTCTACAATCATCCAGTTACAGAGGGGTGATATAGACAGGAGCTAGAATAATTTTTAAACTCCCTAAGAGTTTTTAATAGCCATTGTAATCTAAAATCAATGAAGAAAGACACATAACTCTTCTAAGCATTCATAATCATCATGGTCACCATATGAGGGTATGATACATGATGTGGGTATACATTGATTGAAGGACATACGGAAAGGTCCCTAGACAGAAACAAATCTCTCTTCTTTGTTGGCAGTAACCAAAAGAAAAGGCAGCATCATTATACATTAGTATTTTATAATTGCCTTGAGCACCTCCTGAAGAAGAATATTGGAAAGACAATGTTCCAGGCACTTTCTTTGGAGTTCCTGGATATTAAAATGTGAACTGTAAGATTTTCTGTAGATAGAGATCACCCCAGCACAAATCTATGACTGACACAGGAGCTAGTGCTACAGCACCCACTACCAACAAGATCTCTCCAGTTCCATCAGAGTGAAAAGGCAGCAGACATCAGTAGTCCTCCTATCCAGACCACAGCAGCAAACAGGCTTGTGCTGTCTGATACAGAATTAATAAACTTTGATAAAACGCATTCAGAAACTGCATATAGAACAGATAAACAAACGTAAGTACTTGCATAAAAACTCAAGATGTGCTGAAGCTGTTTGCACATGATGCATTGACAAAGGACTGGTTAGGAAAAAAACTCTAGGACTTGAAGTATAAGTCCAGTGCTTCATTTGCTTAGTTACTTACAGATACTCGCTTATAAAACTGGCATGTTGGTCCTGGTGTTGATTCCCTTCATCTCTAGAAAATCCTTTGACTCTTTAAGCCTGATCACTGTATCTTCATTGCAAGCACTTTGATCTGTGAAAAGCAGATGATTCCTGTTGTTCATCTTGATTTTACATTCTTTTAGTTTATAAAGAAAAAAGTTAATTACATGCAAGCACTTTAAAATTGAACTTCTGACTCAGTTAAAGTTGGGGGAGGAAAAAAAAAACCTCTCATAATTTACAACAGTACTTTCTTTAGGTATTAGTAATCTCCAGATTAATGTAAAAACAAAAGGCTGGTTTATTCCCTGATTTAAGCCAGCTTCAAGTGTAAGTCAACACAGTCACATTAGTTAGGAATTTTACCCAAAATTTGCATGCCATGCTATATAAGAGTTTTTGTTAATCACTGCCTGTAAAGCTGATTTAGAAGCTGAGGCATTGACAGGCATTTAGAAACAAATCTCACGCAAACTGAATCTAAAGTCTATATTCAGTGCTAAAGTAGTATGTCACAAGTGCATTAAAGAAGGTAAAAGAGAAGAGAGGGAAATCAGGAGGATAAAACTAAGTATGCCATTGGGTACTCAGAGCCAGAAAGCTGTTGGGAGCAGTCTGCCTTGTGAGGCAGTGCTGAAAGGGCACAAGAAGGATTGCCCAGCTGAAACAGAGAAGAAACACTTTACGAGACTGGGGACTGCAGCTCTGCTGCCTTATAAATGACATTATGATTTTTTTCCCCAAAGGACAGATATGAAAAAACAATAAGTACTTTATATTCTGTGTCATTATTTGAAAACCAAACACAACAAGAAATGAAAGTTGGAATTAGGGTGACTAAGTTTTAAATAAATATACTGAAGCTAATTATAAGGAATCTCAACAAAACCATTCTTTCCTTAATTCCTAAAGGACCCCTTAAAGCATGCTAGTCCGTAGTCAGTATTCATGACTCTTTGCAGCTAGAAAAGACAATGTGGTACAGCAACCTAACAGGGGGACTAACTTACACATATGAATAAAAGTCTACAGTTGTTTTTATTTCCCCTATGTGACAATAACCGTTGCAGTCCACAGACATTTTGTGTCATTATGGCCTTACTATGCAGCCCAGTCATTGGAATTTTGTTTTGTTGTGGGAGAATTAGCAGTCTGAGTGTTTCCACAGTATAATGGATGTAAGAGTTTCAGACTTTCAAATTCCATTTATTTGTGGATTAGACTCTAGGATACCTACTGTTGAGGTTAACAGAGGATGGGAGCTAATTAGTTTTTGCACCCTCTTATCCCATGCCAGCAGACTGTGCTCTATTATTCCACAGAGTTTTAAGAAAAAGTGTCCTTGGAGTTCATAAGGCTGATTTTAGGTTTTAAAAGGGGTAAATTTAGAACTGCTTTGGAGAAGGAGACATAAGGGAACTTTGATACTCTCTTTTTGTCTTCCTTATTAAATTTGAAAGCCAATTGTCATTTCCTTTCCTCTCCTCACTTAGTCTTGTTTAATCATTACTGAAGTCCAAAACACAAATTAGGATTTGAAATCCAGAGTTTTGCCAGTTAACAGGACAAGAGGATATTTTCCTCTTCAAATGTTGTTTTATGTTCTCAAGTGACACTTTGGAAAACAAGCATTAGACCCTATTTCTTTATTTCCTTATACTACACATGCATTTTCATAGCCAGCTTGAAGTAAAAACATACTTTGTTTCTTGTATTTTGCCGTGACCAGGATAAAACTGTTCTAAAAAGCAATGTGCCTTCAAACTGGCAGGGAATGAATGGTTGGCAAAGATGTCACGGGTGATTTCCATGTCAGGGAATTGGCACATCTTTTTGTAAGGCATTTCTAAGTACTACGATCCACACTCACTTCCTCTCCAATTGCTGGCTGCAGCCAGCCAAGTTAGTTCTACTGCAGTTTAAGAGGTCAAGTGTGAGGTCATGTGAGTTCTGCATCTGCTAGAAGTTGGTAGGTTTGGTAGAACAATGTTTTATTATTATGCATGCTGTTTAATTTTTTCAGTGTTTGTCAATAGCCCATGCAGTTCAAAGGGAGAAACCACAAAGACCATTTTCATATTTACATGGTTGTCAATTTACCATTCAAATCTTCTTAGGTACCAAGTAGTTTAATCACTTTGCGTTGTTGACTGGCTACTCAAAAGTACCGTACTTTCCAAATTTGGGAGCTTTCCTAGCATGAAAAAAAAAAAAATTCTGTGTAATGCTTATAGGAACAGCAGCATCTCTCCTCCCAGCTGTTAGGATTGTGTACTTTGCTGCTACGTCAGAGACTGAATTATGGCTTAAAAACTTAAAATCAGCCCATTTTATTTAAGAGTCATGAGTAGACTTCTTTCTGAGATGTATCTTTTAATATTGACAGAAACCTATGTGTGAAGCAAGACAAAAGCCTCATCATTTCAAGTTAATGGAGGAAAAATAAAAATCTAAGATATCAGAAAAGAAGCATATCAAAACCAGTTCAGAGTAGCATAGTGTTTATAAATTCCTTTCTTTTTCCCACCTTCTACTGCTGCTGAAAGCAGAAATGGTAGATGTCTTCCAGCCTGTCAGTATATAGGTGACTTTGATTTCAGCAGTTATCATCACTCTCCAAATGCCAAACACTTCATTTTATGAGAGTTACTTAAGAAATCCAAATCTCCTCCCAAAAATCAGGTCCTCCCATTGAAAATGGTATTGGAAGACTCTGAATGGATCTTCCAAACCACCCTTGGAAGTTTTGCCTCTTCCAATACTGGCCTTATCTGGAAGCTTGAGATTAATAGCCGTGAGAAGGTAGCAATGGATCAGTTCGTCCCCAACAGCAGACAAGTCAAAGTATATCACAAATTTTAGTTATATTGCATTTTCTTCAATTTCCAGAGCTTTTTTCTGGCAGAAGATTAGGTACATATCCTTTCTAAGATTTTTTTTTTTCTGATATGTGTCAAAAGTACCACAGGCTGTTCATGCTGTCTTTTTGAAAGCTGAAATACAGTTTGTGATTTCTTGGTGCTGAAACACATTTGAAATTTGGCTCAAAAATAGGCAATATGTGGAAGAGAATAGAAAAGGTAGCATTTAGGTTTGTTCCTGTGCAAAATACTAGTGGGTCTCCATTTCAGTGAAAAGCAATATTGAAACCCTTTATAGTTTTAATGTAGTTATTTCTTCCTTACTGCTGGAGACTTCAGAAGCCTGCTTTTTAATACTATCTGTTAAAAACCTTGAAAGGTAGAAGATTAGATGAGAGCTATTTTGCTTACAATAACTAAAAGAAAAACTCAAAAATTTCCACCAATAGCCTACCCTAGAAGAAAAAGCACCACTTTTTTTTCCCCTTTTTCATTCACTGAACTACTATCATAATGTTATTTCATTATGTATGTATCACTGAATATCACTGAAATGTCCCTTCAGGACTACGTTTAATATATATTTTTTTTTTAAATAAATAATTTATTTTTCATCAAGCAGGAAATAATTTCCTTCTGTTTCCCAGTCACCTTTGGAAGATGGCAGAATTCAAACCAGAAAGTGTTTTGATGGAAAGGAGCAAAGTTGAAAGCCAAGTCAGAGAACAATGTCACAAGTATAGGTGTAGAAGGGAGAAACAATACAGCTCTACCCCATTTTGCCTCCAGGTGTTTTTCTTTGTGAGTTTAAGGATGTGCAAGTATTAAGTATTTCAAAATACTGGCTCATTAAACCTTAGGTCTCACTGAAACTCAGTATGTGTTCTGCAAGTGCTCAAAAATGCTCAACAGCTCCTGAGCACTCACAAGGATAAGAAACATCCTGAACAGCTGAAAACAGAAACCTGTGCCAATCCCCTAGGCTTCAACAAAATTCATCAAAAGGGGTTCATATGCTTTTCTTCCTCTTACAACGGTGTCCTCCCACCCATCAGTGCTCCTCCTGCAAATCTGAAGGGCACTGATAAGACACTGATGCAGTTGGCTTTTTCAGCAGTTCTCATTGGATGCTATAAGGTGATTATTTAAATGAAGAAGACACCATATTGTTGGTATAATGTCATATAAATTAACAATATTGAGCTAAATGCAGAACATTCACTGTAACATGGGCATCTGTGCTGCAGAAAGCAAAGTGAGATTGTTAAATACCTATGTTGCTTCATTTGTCAGTCCAGAATTAGAAGAGGTTTGTCAACTTGTTATCTGAAATGATCTTGCACTTGACTGAATAAGCCAGTTTGGAATGTACTTTGATCAATATTAAGTAGATCAGAACTCCAGGTTAATACTGCAGGTAACCAAGTCTAAATTACAAAGGAGAAATGTGCGTAGTCAGAATGAAGGATGCATTCAGTTAGAGCCCCCAAAATAACACAGTGCTTAGACCTAGTTGACAAGAGTACCAAAGGTCACCTTCTGGTGTCTTTCCTAGCATCTTGCTAGAAGAAATAATTTATAATAGATAGATTTTGTTAAAAACTAGGAATACTTGTATTTCTTAAATTTTACTTGCTTACTTAACTGTCATGGCTATCACACATTTACTCCCATACAATATTTTAAGGTCCAATGGACTTAAACAGAGATGCATTTTTCTTGCTATAGTTAGTTTGTTTTCCTTGGGAAAGTCTCTTGTTGCAGCTTTTTTTCTGTAATGTTTTAATCCTCTGTAATATTTAATAAGTTGATTTATCATCATTACCTTTGTCACTTATGTCAGACAACATGTTTTCCTGGCAAATAATTATTCTGCATCTACCAGTTAGTTTTTCTGCCCTTCTTTTTTTTTTAAATTTTTTGAGGGTAGAGCCTTTTTTTTAATCTGTCTTGAAGGATATCTGCAGTTATACTTAATCAGCTGCAGGCACTATCAATGCTATTTCTAACTTGTCCTGTAAAACAACTGTGTTTATTACATTTACTTGAAAAATATTGCTGTCTCTTCAAACACTTATTCCCAACAACACACATTTTGTGCAAGGTAAGAAGTGATCATCTTCTTTGAAACAGTAGGAAAACTAAAGAGACTTGGAGCATCAGCTTCACTTGTTGGAAACATGAGCTCATGAGGATATTGCTTTTCTGGAAAGAGGTATCTCATCGGTGCCTGTGATGTATATCAGATCTTGGACAGTTCAAGCTGACCTTGCCAGCAACCTTGCTGTTCTCTTATCAATTTCCTCTTGTCTACCACAGGGTAGCACTAAACCTCATTGATATTTAGCCATTGAGGGAAACAATGTTTTTTCCACATGATCTCTCTCTTTCTAATGGCTGTTTGCTCTAAGAACCAACTAATAATTAAGTCAGTCTGGATGGGTGTGGTATTTACTGAGATGCAGTGTTCTCATGTAGATATGATGTCACATGGAAATTCCCAACCTTGATGACACTTGATTTTATAGGTCAGCTTAGGCTGATCCTACTGGATGATCAACCTGAACAATGACGTGAGCTGTGTAAAAAGCCTCTACCAAGGAAGCCAGTCTGCTAACACTGGACATAGTCAAGAAAACACAAAATGTATTGCAAGACAAGCATATGCACCTCAGCAATGAATGTCTACTAGCTGTGCTTTCTTTCTATAATATTAGATATTGTGACACACTCGTCCTTTAGAATTTTTCTGGCTTAATTTTCTTCTATAAATCAACAGTGATAAACCGATAAATTTTCATTACATTTAGATAGCTAGATAAATAATAAATAAAAATAAATAAAACAAATAGATAAATCTTTATTAAAATTCATAAACTTGAAATCTGTGTGATTTTACATTTAATGTACAGATTTTCGACTTTGGAAATGGATATTTTGACCTAAAACCTCAGGTTTCTTTCCCAGAGTCAATTAGAGTCTTAACTAATTGAAAAAACTTCCTGTCCCGAGTTTTGTACCTACATGCTTCACACAGTAGTTAGTGTTTTGTGCATGGGTAATGACGTTAAAGTAAAATTGAAAGGCTTTGCATGAGTTGGAAGATTAAGGCTGAAACCTTAGAGGCTTGGATTTGGACTCTGTAATCCACAGCAGCATGCTACAAACACCTCCTCCTCTTCCATTCTTTTCCTTCCCTTTTTTTCTACTTATGTCCCTATAAATAGTTCAAGAAAGGGTCTGTGCATTTGGGCAGCAACTAGGCAAGAAATGTTGTAGCAATCAACTGCAAAACAGGGAAAATCCATTTCTTTAATGAGTTAATAAACATAAGTGGACTTCCTTCACCCAGGCTGTAAAAACAAAACAAATCTGTAAACTGAGTGTTGTTACTCTTAAGGATGTAGCTAAAGCAGAATGTAACACGACCTATCTTACCAGTCTCTGAATGGAGAGAAACAGAAAGAAAATGCACGCAGACATTAACCTGCAGCACTAAATTACTTGACACATTCTTCATTCCAAGTTTTAAAGAGGAATTGAGATGCAAGGGCTCCACTCCTGCTAGTGGGTCTGATAAGTCTAGACAAGTGGACCATTCTGCCTGTGTGGAGTTTTGCCGGTCTCTTCAGCAGCCAGCACAGCATCTACCTGTATGTGTTGGGTCCTAATCATACAGTGAACACTTCCCCCTTGTAAATCTCCTGTTTCTTCCAGGTCCATTCCCACGTGGCAAAGGAATGGGAATGTGTCTGGATTTATACCTTGTATGATTCAGTAATTTGAACAAGTTACACAGACTATGTATCAGAGTAGAGTTTGACACATTGTGCCTTTGGGAAGGTGGTTAGCCCAGTTTGACTAAATGTATAATTGTCCACAAAGGAAATACAGGTGGGCAGAATGATTTCAGTAGATTTCACAGGCTGAGATAGTTGTGGTTGTTCAGCCTGGAGAAGAGAAGGCTCAGAGGAAACCTTATAGCAACCTTCCAGTACCTGAAGGGGTTCTACAAGAAAGATAGGGAAGGACTTTTTACAATGGCATAGAGTGATAGGACAAGGGCAGGGGGTGGCTTTAAATTGGAAGGGGGAAAATTTAGATCAGACATTAGGAGGAAATTCTTCACAATAAGGGTGGTGAGGCCCTGGCACAGGTTGCCCAGGGAAGCTGTGGCTGCCCCATCCCTGGAGGCGTTCAAGGCCAGGTTGGAGGGAGCCTTGGGCAGCCTGGTCTAGTGGGAGGTGTCCCTGCCCATGGCAGGGGGGTTGGAATGGGATGATCTTTAAGGTCCTTTCCAACCCAAACCGTTCTATGATTCTATGATTTACATGAGGCATAAATAAGACATCCGTTAGAGGGTTTGGGAAACAAAGCAAACCAAGAGGCCTTATTATAGATATGTTTTTTGGGGTTTGAGCTTTTGTTCCTTTCTGAGATTTCTGACTTCACAGAATTCAGTAATGATCTTAGTTTTTGAGTTTAAAATATAATTCCAGTTTTACTGTAGCAGTGAAAGCATGACTTTGATTTCTACAGCATGTAAATTTATGAAAACAAGAACTTAATGTTTTAGCTTAGTAAAAATGCAGGGCAGAAGCACTTCAACTTGGAGGATCGACACTGAAGAAGTTACTACAAAAGCCAACAAGGATGTGAGCATCTGTTTGATCCTGTTCCAGCTTTGCCATTAAATGAGATTACCACACCCAGCCACACAGCACCATCCTTTTGCTACAGGTCACTGTCCTGCACAGCTCCTCACGTGAACTTTACATATCTTATTTTACTCAGATTGAGCCTATTTGCCAAAGAGCTCCTGTTTGGATAGTTTAGATTAACCAAAGTCACTTTAACAGAAAAATATCAGTTGTATAACCAGCACTGCCATGAGATCTGTGGTGATGCTCCCAGCCCAAGGGAAACACAGCTGAGGAGCTGGTGCACAGGAGCCCAGATCTCCAGCCAGCATAGCAACTCATACAGTGCCTAAAATGCAACAGCTCTCTAGCTCCGATTTGGTTTTTATTTATGTTTATAAGGAACTTAGGGCAGTTTAATAACTGCATTAACTGAAGATGGTTTTGCTCATGAGGATGGAAGTATTTTCAGGTCCATTATTTTTTGTCAGAAAAAACTAAGGTATCCTAGGCTATAATTATCTGTTTGCTTCTAGAAGTTTCTATACTTCGAAAATTCTTCTGTACACATTCAGTAGCTATGGCAAATTTAAGATACTTTAAGAACACCAAATTAATAGCATTGAGCTTCAGAAATTCATAATGCATTGACTATAAGTATAGTACACAAGTGATGCAAATACACTGTGTTGCATTTCATTGATTTTCTTATATACAGTACCTTTAACATTACATATATTAGAAGCCTGGTTTACCCTCCTACATCCTGACTAGGTGAATCAGTTATTGGTTTGGATTGAAAACAGGTATTAGTCACAGAGTATATAGCTGTTAGTTTTGCCAACAGCTCTCAATCTTTTTTTTTTTTTTTTAATGTGCTTTACTGGTTGTATTCAATTTTCTACCACTGTTTTCCTTAGCAAAAGTGTATCTATGCACAGAATTAGCATTGTAGGAAAAAGTCTTAATTAAGGAATTAATTAGCTAACAGTTAATATTTTACAAGCTAGATTTCTGACTAGTTCCTGCTTTTGTATCAGCCCAGAGGAACTAGAAATGCTATCTCCATGGGTTTTCAAATACACCTGCCTTGTCCTCCCCTAGTAGGCAAGTGCCCCACAGCACTAGTATGAGCTGTTTAAGAAAGTCAGGCAAAGCTGTTTAATTGGGGGGAGCCCTGGTCAGGGAACACATTTTAGAAAATCCTTTTTTGATCCTCCCTGCCTGTAGCTGGAGAAGTAGGCAGTCTCTTGCACATTAATTCCAGCCATGAGGACACAGTGTTATGTTGCAGACGTCTGGGACTGCAACCAAGAAACCTACTTCTCCAGCATAGAGTGCACTTTGTCTTACTGCACTGCCAGGATTGTGGGAAAAACAGAGCTCTTGATTTTGGGGTTGTGGGGTTTTTTTTCTGTTAAGATTCATTGTCTAACAATCCTGTGCAGAGGCTTAGCATCTATTCATCTTAAATCCTGAGGTTTGTTACAGTAGAAAATCAAGAGATTTTCACAGTACTAAAAGGAGACGTTGTCTGTTTGTCTCTATTGCTTTCTTCAGAAAAATGGCCCTGCATGTATGCTGAGTACCAAATAAAGCCCTACATGCCTTATACCAACTTATAAAATCACCTTCTCGGCAGCAGCAAAATCTGTTTGCAAATAACAAGGAAAACACAATTATCAAGATATGGCATACTGAGCTGCCTTCTAAACTTGTTGCTGTAATTTTTGATAGGAATGGTTGGACTCGATTCAGTGTGTCTTTCCCAACCTAGTGATTCTATGATTCTATGAATTCTCCCTTACCATTTCATTTGCACCCTGTACCAATCTTATTCATTCATTCTCTAGGTCTAAATTTAGGATGCAAGCTTTTTCCTACAGAAACTGTTGTTGCATACGCAGCACGTGTTGGGAAGACACCATATACCCAGGCACATCTTTGAGAAATATTCTAGTCCAAACCCAAATCATCTGGCAAATCCAAAGCCTTAAAAGGGTAATTACCCTCCCTTGCTCTGGTAGAATTATTTTCCCATGCTTCTCAAAGTGCAGCTGGCTGTCTCGCTCTTCTATAATGTGAAGTGATACACTGCTTCTTCATTACGTGGTTTGGTTAGGCATCCTTTACCATGCCTAATTGTTGGGAAGCAGGTACATTAAACTGTGCAGGCTTTCAAATTGCTGATGTAAAATTAATTCTGATACTGATCTGTCTTCCCAGCACTTTGTAAAGTCAAGAGGAGTTGAACAGACCATTAAAGAAGCAACCGTAACAGAATTAACCTCTCTAAAAAAAAACTCATTGAGGTTCTTTGCCAGGACCACTTCCCAAGGATTGTTACTTTGCCTGAGAAAGTGATTTATTGGCTCAGACTGTTCAAAGGAGGCAGAATTTTTATCTACCCTTTCATTTTGAAATAGATTCCTTTTTATTTATTCCCTCACAGTCATACAGTCTTGTCACTGTCATCATCACTGATGGGAATTATGCTCTGTCTCAAATCATACTGTCATTTTAAATCTGATTGTTAGAGCAAAGGAAAAATGAGGTCAGTAATTGCTACCATTTTCTTGGGAACTGACAGGCCACATCTGAGGTCTCTCTAGAGAAATCTTCTTTAATTACAAGTTAAGCTGATGTCCCCCTGTGTAGCAGGTAGAATTGAGCAGGATTACTTTTAAAAGGATTGCACTGATCTGCTTTGGTGACAGTTTCATTTTGAAATTCTGGTAACAAGCAATGGGATGGATTATAAAGATAATGTTCTCTGGAGTGTATGCCACTGACACATATTGCAAATTGGGCCACAGCAGGACCCTTTATTTCTGCTCTTTTTTTTCAGACCAGATGAGTTCTATTTTGAGCACTGTGATTGCCATATATTATTTTAGAGATTACTTAATATAATTGTAAAGAACAGCACAAAAAGTTTGGAGATTGTAGAAGGGAAATTCTGCAAGAAGTGATTCCAGAATGGGAAATTTTTCATCCTGAAGGCAATGCAAAACCTAGCCTTTTACAAGATAAAACAAGGAAAAATGTGTGATAGGCTGAATGCTTTCAAGTACTTAAATTATGAATGGATTTTGGGAAACCAAGTAAATATTAATAGGTTCTTAAATCACTTTCATTCTAACCCAAGCAACTGTAGTGCATAAACCTTTCAAATTCCCTTTCCTCATACTTAAAAAAACAAACCAATGATTAATTTTGCAAAAGCAATTTATTTCAGTATGATGTATGATCTGACAGTAAAAAAAGACTTACGTGCTTTTATGTGAGAAATGAATATTTTCTATGACTCCTAGCAGGTTGCAGAGTCCAGAAACAAAGGCTGATGTCTGAAATTGCTTACATACTTACCATGTTTTCATGACAATTGTTCTGCTTCTTAGGGCTTACTCACTTCTGGTGTTGATGGTGTTTCAACCTTATTTGAGTCCTGGCAGAAGCTATAAAGAAGATAATACTCTACTTAGTTACTTGTTCCCATGTGTGAGATAAGGGTGCGTAGCACTGTGCAGGATTAAAAATCAAGAGAAAAGAGACCTCTTGTTAAACAAATCTAGAAGTCCAAAAGCAGAAGGAACCTAAATATTACTGTTATTTCTCCAGCAGTGAAATGCCTGGGGTACATTGGCTTCTCAGCTGAAAATGGCTCAAACTTCCTTTTCCTACAGTGGCAAATCAGAGTCAACTGATAAAGCTTGAGACACAAGTGTTTCTCCAGACTCTCCTGGCTATAAAGGCCTGTCATGCAGAACTTAGGTGCTCACAAAGTGCTCACATCTGACAGCAACCTCCAAGGCCAGGCAGCCTGGTTTCAGGAGTTTTAAACCAAGTAAAATGCTGAACAACTCACTCTGCAAATATCACCACCTTTAAGAATATACGCTGGGTTTTGGATTTTCTTCATGTGTTCTTGTAAATTTAGCAGTACCAGGCAGAACTCACTGTTTTACTTCACTACAGCTAGAACATAGCATTTCCAGAGAGACATAAGAACTATGATAATTTCTGAGGCCTTATAGTACCAAGAGTTTAAACCCACTCTTTTGGAGGGGGAAAAAAAAAAAAAAAACCAGAGCATTTTTTGTTGGTTAGGAAGAGAGAAGGAAAGCACACACAAAGCTTTCACAGTTTGATCTTAATTTTATATGACAATTTTTTAAAAGGTTAATTTATTTTTTCCCATTCATTGCATTGGTTTATAATCTACTGCATTTCCCCAAACTGCTTTATGATAAAGACAACTAAAATTACATAAGGTCTTGTTTTAGAAGAGCATTGCAGTAGCAAGGGTTACCTATAGATTCATGCCTGTAAAAATGAAGGAAAAAAAATGTCAGCACTAAGGGTAGATATTGCAGGTTTCGATAAGGATGAGTTGGAGACTGAGCATAGTTGGTCTCTTGGGTTGGTCTCAGCCTGAGGTGACCAGCTGAAACTTTGCCTGTAGCACAGAAACCTCCTGAAGCAGGCATGTGCCCTTTTCTGCTCCAGGACCAGCTGTTGCAGGCAGGAAAGACAAGCTCAAGAGGTGTTTTCCTTCTTGCTCTGTTAGAGGAGAATTCCAGAAAGGGCAGATTCATCAGGAACCATCAGTAGCAAGAAGTCTCTGTTATGCAGAAATCAAAGGTGTTGAACCTCTGAGAGAGATGTGTGCTCAACTTGGTTGTATTATGTCCTGCTAGCTTTCTGTTAGCATTCAGCACATGAACCTGGAGCCTCTGGTTCTTGCTGTATTTCAAAGTCCTCCACCCGAGTGAACACTGCACAGTTCAGCATGTGTATTTTTCCACTACGACTGATTCAAGAGTTGCTGAAAACTCCAAAAGCAGAAAAGGAAACATGTAGTTTTTCCCATCATTCAGTTCTCTTCTGCTGCCAGCACCCCTGTCTGCTCCTAATGCATGGTGCCAGTTGTATTAAACTCAGTGATGAAGGCACATCACTGTCAACAGCAAATTGCATCAGGCATCCATTTCAGCCCACATGAAGAAAGAGAGCCCCTTGCACAGGGTATACTGTTTTGTGAGCCAGTGAGCAAGCTCAACAAAAGGTTTTGCTTCTTCGGCGTGAGGGGATAGAAGTGCCATGCAAGTGGCATGAAAGACCACTATTTCTCTCAAATGCTTTCAATGTATAACACCCCGAGAGCCATAAGACACATGAGTAGAGGGTTGTTAAGAGAGCTGTGTACTCTGGCTTTTATCTAGGCCACAGAAACTCACACTTCACTTTGTGGCCTTCAAGCCACAAAGTCATCTGCATCCCTTTCACCAGAAGAAAAACACACTTCCATGTAAAATACTGAAGATAACACAGGAACAGATACCAAAGAATGAGGTTGGTTTTCTGCTACTAGCTGCTTTAGCGGAAACTGGAATTAACTCAGGGCAGGTCTGTGGTAAGTCCTTCCTGCCCTTACTCTTTTCTGTGGAAGCATCTAGCTCTGTCTATGTGAACTGTTGGTTTGAGAGTTTGAGACTCTCTGCTGTTTCTCCATCCTGGGCAACAAGGGGGGATGTTTTCTGAGTCCACAGTTCCTACTACTTTAGTATTCCAATCTAGGTTGTGGGTAAAAGACACCCACAAAATGTACTGTCATCACAAATGGAACTACGTAAAGGTGGCGTTATTCACCAGAGGTACATGGAGACCACAGAGAAATTTAGTTTAGGTGCACATTAGCCAAAAGACCAGTTTCTAACTCCCCAAAGATCAGGGGGATATTTAACAAGAGGAAAGATTTCTGCTGAACTCTGGCAATCAACTGTTTTAATATTGAGTATGAGCTTGAAATTACATGAAATAATGAAGAAAATGAACTGTGAAATACTTTTCCAGAGCACTCGGGGAGCAGGTGATGGGAGAAAGTAATGGATGAGCCTCACCCTTCCTCACAACACAGCACATCTAATCACTTGGGCTGCTTCTGAGCATAGTCAGCCATCACTAGCGTTAAAGAAAGGAGAAAAATCAGAACTGAAGTAATTCATTCCAATGTCTGGATTCTAGTTCCTGCTCAGACATATACTGAAGTATTTCTTAAGGAGATAACAGCTGCAGTAGAAGAAATGAAGAAAATTCAATCCTAGAGTTAACTTTTAGACTAAGACTCAAAGCAGATGGAGGATAGAACCTGAAAGCCCACTGACAGATTAGACAAAGGGCAGTTGCAAACACCAGTGTCACAGAAGCACCTGTCACACCGGCTGCTGCATGTACACTTTGTTTTCTTTGCTGTGTTTGTGGGGGTGAGACTTGTGTACCCAGTTCCAGAGATGGTTGCTGGCTTTAAGTTGGAAGCAGGGTGAGGCAGACAGCTGCTTAGGTACCACCCTCCAGAAAGGGAGCTCCCATACCTTCTCCAAACCCTTCTGTCTGCACAGTGCTGGGATCAGGTACCCAGATCTTGTGCCTTGTGTACAGAGCTTGGACGTCTCACTTGGGACCAAGGAGCTCATCGAGACACCTCAGTATCATGCACCACAACACTGCCCCCCAGATCCGTTTGAAGACTTAGCTCTTCCTTGAAAGATATGTTCAAGAAGAGAGAATGCAGCACTAAAGATGAAGAAATTAAGTTTTTCTAAGTATCTTGTTCTAAGCATGCTCCTGGTAGCTCAGGCAAGTCAAATGTTCTATTTCAGGCCTAGCATAGATATTGCTGGTAGCCTACCACTTTCCTATGCACACTGCTAACCCACATGATGAATTTCTCCAAATAGCAATAAAATAAGAGAAACCTTAGACACAAATGCCCTCACTTCAGAATTACAAGAACATCAGACAGATGAGAAATTATATGTTTCAGGGAAAAAATCTTTTCTATTGTTCTTAGTCAAGCCACCTAGGCAGCCCAAACACAGCAACTAGTGAAAATAAAATGTTTGGCTACATTTAGCTGTGTCTTTTCATGCTTACCAAACTTTACATCCTTCCATTCATTTTTCATATCAGAAATTGCTAGCTGATCTTCCAATCAATGAAACAACTAAAACCACAGCTTTTTATGTAGGTAGTACAAACTGCAAAGCTAAATCTACTGACACAAAAATCTGTGAGCCTCCCTTTTCTTTACAGCCACGTTCCCCTTGTCTTTTCTCACTCTCTAGCATAATCATCAACCCAGCTTTCTCTGCAGTAACTAAATCAGCACAGGAGAGGTTGTTCAGTTCTTTTGGCTGTAATCACTGTTCAAACAGCTGCTCTCAATCCCCTCTAGACAAAACCAGCCTATTTGATGAATTGGCTCCCCAGCTACCTGACTCTCTCAGATAACAGACAGGCCTGCAAGATACCAGCCTTACCAGGCTGCCAGCCTGCAGTTGGTAATTCCAAATACATGCAAAAATAACCCTCAGTTGTGAAGATATTGCCCTTTTTGTCACACAAAGTGCTGAATTTGATAATATGACCTGGGAAATACCCAGACATTTGCACGTATGCATGCAAGCTTTAGCAGTGGAAAGGAACATAGATTGTATAGTGTGAGAAGATAAGAGGAATGAAACATTATCTGGTTGAAAAATATCTAAACTCAAATTGTTTTCAAACAAAACATGGCTCCTACTGAAGTCTTCTAGAAATATGGTGTGTTTCTCAAGTATATGCAGTGTTATTCTTTGTTACTCTCAAAGCTGCTCTTGAGATTTTTGAAATAATTTACTGACCACAATAACACCTTTCTTTCCTGGAATGCTTACAGTTTATTGTGAAAGCCTTTCAAAGAAAGGCAATAGGAAGAGATAAACAACATATAAAGACCAATCATTTTTCATTTTCTTTGCTAAAGCTGGAACAATCTTCATTTGCATTTTTTACCAGAGATGTTTTTCAGGGATTTTTGCATTAAAGTAAAATGTATTGCATATCTTGCACTTCCAAAATAAAGATACAGCTCTTTCTTTTCTTGGAACATTAGAATAATGACTATATCTTTAGATGGATATTACAGTATTTCTTCTTATTAGCTTATTTCCACAAAATAGGAGCATTACCAAGTACTGTTCATATATTATATGGGCACCTTACTGGACCCACACTACTATCAGAACTTCCTTTGCTGCAATACTGCTTATCTTCAGTCACTTCTGTCACTCCAAATAATGTGCCTTTGTAGGACAGATTCAATTACAAAATTCTGCTGGCTTTGCAATGCTGCTCTTTGAGAAGGGATCAGACAGTGAGATTGATACACTAGCAAAGGCATCTCATGCGGGTCCATTTTACAATGGCAAAAGAGCCCTTTAGCCAGACCACAGTCATAGGGTTATGCTTCTGCTAGGAGCTCTGGCAATGTAACTGTGCTGATTAAGGCTTTGGGCTGTAGCTAGCCCCTAATCTTGGTCATCCAGTAGAGTTGAAAGAATGCCCCAGAGCATGGGACACAGAAATGACTATGTTAAATAATGAGTCCAGATTCTGACTCTTGAAATTATTAATCTGAAATGCTAAAAAAAAGACGTAAGATAATGTCCCTTCTACCTATTTTTTCCTTCCCTCCCTCTCTGAGCATCCATGTGAAGTAGCAGCAGTCTCATCCCCAGCTAGTTGTCTCTCTCATTAGGTCACTCCACCTTGTTCCTACTTTTAGGGAGATTATCTAGCAGCGAGTTCCTTGTATTTATGATTAATTACATAAAGCAGCAGTTTATTATCAACTTTTGCATGCCCTGTCTCCTAGTTCCATTGAATATCACCCTTATTATAGTCACACAATACATAGCAACCGCTGGTTCACCCTTCTGCCTTTAGCTGCATCTTTCTCTGCTGTCTGTGTGTATTAATTCCTAAATAAAGCATTTCTTATGGGATTATTATACACATATTTCCCCTACCAATATAATACACAAATCATGGAAGATAATGACAAAAATCTAAGATAGTCTGAAACAGTCTATTAATCAGATTTTTGGTCAACAAACTGTTGATCAAAAACTGTCCCTCATTTTGTGTCTTTTTTCCAGATTAGATTTAAATGCTCCAAGCAATAAAAAGCTAAAAAATTAATTTTATAAGCAGTTATGCCACAGTCCTGAGATTTCATTTTCATGTCCCTTTGTTTCATTTTGTCCCCATCTCAGCCATTTTGGAGCCAAGAATCCAATGCTTTTTAATATTTGTATATTCTAATATGTGCAAAATTGAGTTTCTTTAAACATGCTGATAAAATCAGATTAATTCCAGTACTACTTAGTCACTGGCTATTTATGGAGAGAAATCTTGGGAATTAAGGAAAATTTGCCCTCTGTGCAATAAAAATCACTATACAGTTAATATGTGTATATCGTGTTTATTTCAAAAATCACATTTACTTCTAAGAGCTGTATTGGAGAGCTGGCACCTGTTTCTGTTTTTTGTTTGAAGCCTGAAATGAGAGCTCTTTGTATACAGAGTATTGTAAGTCCTGCACAGCTGTGTAAGAACAAGCAATAAAATATCTTGGATTTTTGAGATACTGAATAACATTCAAGGCTTTTGCATGAAAAAAATCACTAATACAAAAGGTTTCCAGATAGTATAAATAAGATTGAATGCAGTTTACTCATCTGCAGGAAGTTTGTCTCAGAAAGACACTTAAAGTCCACATAATCAAACAAAAATACTCACAAACATACACCAGTGTGTATGTGTATATTTAATAATTGCTTTTGTTTGTCTTTTAATAGTTGTTGTCTGCAACACTACTTTATGCACGTGAAGGACATTTTGACTGAGTTCTTCATTCCAGCTCAGAAGAGCTTGGTACTGCTCTTTCTGAATTTCATGAAGCCTTTAATTTTAGAATATTCATCCTTAGACTCACTCCAGTTATGGAAACCCACATGCCTGTGGGAAAATTCTCCTTCTGAAGGATTTGTGACTGCAGCCCCTAGGATTTAGGACTTTCAGTGGGCTCCCAGGCCCATTGGTCCCAAAAGATCAAACAGGTTGCTTAGGCAATAAACTCCTTGTTTCTAGACCACAGTATTAATTCATTAATGTATTAGGGATTCTTGAAGATTGCCCCTAGAATGATAGCTGACAGGGACAAGCAGCCACTTGCTTCTGTAAAAGCGTTTTTCATGTTTATATTTGATACAGGTGTCCCATTTTTCATAGCTATATAAAGGGAAACTTAAATCACTTGAGGCAGTGTTTTCAGAGGGCAGTAGATAATGCCTAATGGCAAATTATTGGTATTTTGACAAATCAGAGCTATTTTGGACAAATCAAAGGTATTTTGATTTTTTTTCACCCTGAACAATTAGTACTAGAATTAGGTTTGTGTATGTGTGTATATATATATAAAAGTATTGTCTTTAGCAACCTTGTAAATCTGTATCTTGTATGTCTCTGGTTTTTTCCTGCGAACTAAGCTAAGCTGTAAAAAAGCTGAAAGGGAAGGAAGAAAATTGCTGAGACATTCTTAAGAGGTTCATTTGGTTCTGCTGCTGCACCTCTTGGAAATATTTCTACTCTCAAATTACCAATGAAAGCAAACCTGGCACTGAATTACCTAGTGCTAAGTAAGATATACTGGAGCAGGGTTGGGATCTCATACAAGTCTCCACTATGTCATTTAAGCACATTCATAAGGAGGTAGATTTAACTTTAGACTGGCTCATGTACTTAGCATGCTGTCTGCTTATCCTTGCCAGGTATAAGAGGTCAACTGGCACAAATTGATTCTATGGTTTTATTATTTTTTGAAGTCTTGATTCTACTTTTTCTCCTTAATAATGGTTCTACAGTTCTAATTCCTTCATTTACTTGCTAGAAGAATTCAGTCCCTAGTTTCCACTCAATGCAGTCAGGAGTAGGTTTGCCTACAGTATTTTAAAATGAAAGAAGTGTCGTTTGCTATTTTACCTTGGCATATAAGATTTGTTTATATAATACAAGTAACTTTGCATGCTCACTTCCATAAGCCACTTGAATCTTTTAAAGCGTTTTTTCCAAAGCAGTCTGTTAAGTCTAACCACAAAACCATCAGAGACAGCAGCAACTCTGTTTCAAATCTGTGCAGCAGGTGGGCACATCACAAACAGGAGTGTGACATTCCCCAAATTGGAGTACCTTTGTCACAAAAGAAATAACAGAAAAACTGCATATCTCAATGATGTAAAAATGGAAGCAGATCATAGAAACATGGAATCATAGAATGATTTGAGTTGGGAGGGTTCTGAAAGATCATCCAGTTCCAACCTCCTTGCCATGGGCAGAGACACCTCCCACCAGCCCAGGCTGCCCAAGGCTCCATCCAACCTGGCCTTGAACGCCTCCAGGGATGGGGCAGCTGTAGCTTCCCTGGGAAACCTGTGTGAATTCGTCACCACCTTCTTCATGAAGAATCTCCTCTTTATATGTAGTCTAAATCTTCTAATCTCCAGTTTATAGCCATTCCCCCTACTGCTATCACTCCATGCCTTTGTAAAAAGTCCCTCCCCATCTTTCTTGTATCCCCTTCAGGTACTGGAAGGTCACTATAAATTCTCCTCAGAGTCTTCTCTTCTCAAGGCTGAACAACTCTCTCAGCCTGTCCTTGTACGGGAGGTGCTCCATTCCTCTCATCATCTTGTAGCCTTCCTCTGGACCCATTCCAAGATCTTTTGCACAATGTCCCACACCTGGCAATGTAGCCAGCTCCCATGACAGAATCCATCCTTAGGCTGCTGAAGAAGTTGTCTGAAATAGAGAAAATGCTTTTCTCTAGGGGCAGAAGTCAGCATCCTTTCCTAAAAGCAAGTTTAGTTTCCTCAGTGCTGTGAAGTATGAGAAATCTTTTTGTGTTATGAATTGTTGGTTTCTGTCTCTCCTTTTTCAGAGCAAGTCCTTTTTTTTTTCTTTTTTTTTTGTTAAAAATATATTTATGCACTTTTGGTTTCAAGAGGTTTGTTGGATTTTCCTTTAAGATAAGATGAACACAACATCTTGCAGAGATGGACTTTTACAGCCTGGGATGCTGCAAAACCTCTTGCTGCCACATATTCACATACAATGTGCTGACTTTGAACATCCTAAAGACCAAAATTTAAGAGGGGAAGAAACAGAAGGGGCTTGGGAGTGCCAGGAACTTATTCCTGCCCATAGCACAACCTATCCCACATGGCTGGACCTGACAGGGTACAAATGTACTTCTTCATAGGGCAGATCTGCTAATGGCAACTGCAGCCCAGGCTACTGTGGAGATCTGGCATTCAAAGACTGACATAGCCCTTGGCAACTCTTGCCCTGTGGGGATGCTCAACATCACTCTTTGTCTTTCTCCTTAGCTTGGCTACATTTGTTTGTTGCATTTTGTAATTGCACAGACTCATTCTGGGATGCAGAGTGAGACAACTTTATTCTCAGTCTGACTCCTTTTATGTACAAATTATATAGTAACTATAAACTATAAACTATAACACTATTGTGTCCAATCACAATTGTTAGTGCATACCTATAAACCAATCAACTAACAGATCATGTGCTGATCATGCACCTATTTACTGTTAAGTTAACATTTCAGTGCTTTTCCACTGCTATCAACAGGCAAGGCAAGTTTCACAATAAGTGATAACTTTCTAGCAGTTACAGGTTTGTAACACTTATCTAAGCAATGTCACAATGCTCTATGCTCTTCGTTGTGTGTACTGAATTCTTGCTTCCTCATCCCACAGTTTTGTTCCAACAAGCATAGCAGTGTCCTTCTCCCAAGGCCACTCCATCGACATAGTTGAGCTTACTCTGGAAATCCCCGCATTTGCTCATTGCTGAAATTAATTCAGCAAGCACAGCAGGACATTGTTGGAAGGAGCAGAGGATCTGCTAACCTTCTAGTTAGTCTCAGGCTTGTAGCAAGTAGTTTTCCAGGCATCAGCTTGCAGGAAGCCACTGCCCAGAACTGGAGTCTGGGAAGTAGTAGTTTGGAGCAGCTATCACATCCAACTGAGGGAAGGAATATGTTGACGGTGGCTTAGCTCCCAGTCACAAACAGACACAAACTTGCTAAGCCTGCCAGTTCAGCAGCTTTGTTTGTTTCTTGCCATGGCTTAGCCCCAGCCAGCAACCAAGCACCGCACAGTCACCCTCTTATTCCCTCCATGGTGGGATGGGGGAAGAGAATCAGAAGAGTAAAATTGAGATGAAACTTGTGGGTTGAGATAAGGACAATTTAACACATATAGCAAAACCACACATGCAAGCAAAGCAAAACAAGGAATTCCTTCACTACTGCCCATTGGCAAGCAAGTATTCAGCCATCTCCTGGAAAGCAGGGCTCTATCACAAATAACAGTTACTCAGGAAGATGAACACCATAACTCCAAATGTCCCCTCTTCCTTCTTCTTCTCCCAGTTTTATATGCTGAGCATGACATCATATGGTGTGGAATATCCCATTGATCTGTTGAGGTCAGCTGTCCCAGCTGTGTTCCCTCCCAAATCCTTGTGCACCCCCAACCCACTCAGTCATTGGTGGGGTGGTATGAGAAGTAAAAAAGGCCTTGACTCTGTATAAACACTGCTCAGCAGTAAGTGAAACATCCCTCTGTTATCAGCACTGTTTCCAGCACAAATAAAAAAAAAAAAAAGCAGGCCCATATTCCCACTATGAAGAAAATTAACTGTATCCCTGCCAAAACAAGCACACTCCTCTTCCTCCCTCCCTAAATGGCCTAAACTTCATTATTGGAGGCCTGAGTTCTTCTGCAGACCTTTTTTAGGAATTCACTGTCTGTTTTAGAGAAATCTCAGTTGGTTCATCCCAACTTTTTTAAGAGTAAAGCATCAAGATATTCACCTGATGCACTGCCACCAGGCTAGTTGCAACCAGGCAGCTTGGTGAAGCTTACCAAAGGAATTGCCAACTCCTCTCCACAAAAAAACCTACATTATTTCAGTTGAGGAAACACAACAAAAACAACCCCCCATCTTTATTAGAGTGAAAATTACACCCATCACAGATGGGTTTGCTGTGATACTTGTTCTTTCTCATATGTGAAACCTTGATTTCCTCTGCCAGAGGGTTCTGGTTTGGGTGGTTTCCGGTAACAGAGCTTCTATTGCTATGTAGACCACAATCTGCCCTAAATTAATTTTTAAAGAGCCTTGGGTTTTTTTCAGTAGACATGATGTTATGTAATTTGGAAATGCTTTAGCATGACATGTTCTTTGCCAGGTTGTAGGGCTTTTTAAACATGCATTCTCTATGTGAACCATGAAATAATTTTTTTTTCATATATTCTTTTTCTTTATTTTTTAGGAACACCTGAAAGCTTTTGACCAGGAAGTAAATGCATTTATAGACTATATGTTTGGACCTCGAGGTAAGCTTCTCCGCTATAGCCCTTTTAGGAAATAATACCTACTCATATTACCACTCAGTAATATTCTAACAAATAGAAGGAATAAAAATCTTCTATCTGAAGTATTAGAATTGTAGGAAATCTATCAATACATTGCATTTATAGAAAGTGAAAAGATTTTTGTTTTGACTGTTTGACATAATTTTATCTATTATGCAAATTAAAATAAATCACAGATTATACTGAAGGTGAAAGAAAATATTAATTTTTTTTAAAACTTAAATCACTATTTTTGAGTCCTTTGTTTCTGAGAATATCAAGTTATTTCAGTTTTACATCCTAATGTAGACTAAAAAATTGAAAGCAGTGATTTTTCTGAAAGTGGATTTCCTGTTTTGGGACTGATTGACATTCATAATCCAGTTATTATTTGGTCAAGCCTAATTCAGAAGGATGATCAGAGCAAAAGCAAGCAAGAATTTATAGCACCCTGAAGACAGGCTTCAGAGAAGATCCCTGTAAGGCCACCTTGCTACCCATAGGACTGAGCTTACACATTCAACTTCAGCAAGTCTTGCAATTTTTTCCCCGTGTTTAAATTCAGAACTGCTACCTGTGTGGAAGAATATATGCTTATGTATTCTCATTTTGTCATAATGATATCCTTCATGTCCCAGAAACATTTCTTGATTAATTAAGGAGAGAAAATAAAAGAAAGCTGTAACGTTCTTAAAACCAAGAAAATCTAAGTTTTGTTAGTTGTCTGGGTGGCTATGAAAACTTTTCCATCATCACTGCAGTAGATGTGAGGCTTGAAAGAAAGGTTTGTGGTGAAGAAACACTGAACAGTTTGGGAACTGCAGCAGGAAAGATTACAACAGAATAAGTTTTATTAATGGCTTCTACAATAGTGCATTTTAATATTAACAAAGAAATGGGATTTCAAACGTAGAACTATGGCTTTTTTTTTTTTTCAAATGGACATGGTGTTCTTCATTCCTCCTTCCTAATTGGTCCATAACAAGTTGCTTGAAGGAAAAAAACTGTAGTTGATCCTATGCAGAATACCACACAGATCACTTGGGGCTTTTAGAAATGCACTTTAAATATTAAGAAAGTATTATTTATAATACTTGTCAACTGCATCGCTATCTCTCTCCAGACACCAATGCTGAAGACAGCATTTGTTTTTCTGTGCCTCGTCACTATGATCTTTAATTTAACTGGTGGTATAATGACATAGTATCATATATTTCATCACAATATAGCTCCCTCTAATGTGTTTCTACACATAAATAATTCACAATAATTCACCGCAATCAGTTTTGAATTGGATGTAACGACCCCACAAATAAAAAATTAATGTATTCTTGAGAGCTTCCACAAATGTTTAAAACCAAGAAACAATTCCCCTTCTTTCTCTCCATTTTCGTCCACAGCGCACACTTAATTCGACAGCAAGATGGCTCAAAATGATAAATAACAGTGATCCAATTTAAAAAAAAAATAAACAATTCCCATATTTATATTTTATATTTAAGGTAGTAACTTCTGAAATACTGGTATCTCTATATTGGTATTAGTCCTCATTATCAGATGCAGCTGAGGGCATGAGAAGATACAGAAAGCCAAGCATCAGCTCCTGGCAGCAATCTCTGCTCACATTTGTAGTACCATGCTAACACAAGCTGCAGTACCACACTACTAAAATAAGGGATATACTATTAAATATTTTAATTTTATTTATATATAGGCATATTTTGTGCCTTTGATCACAGGTGGTAGCTGGACTTTGTACACAAATTTACCTCTATGTTTGCTTTTGAGCAAGCAGACCAACTCCTTTGAATCAAGGAACAGAAGCCATGCACATGTCCATCAGCTGTATCTCATAATAAGAAGTCATCTTAAAATTCTGTATTGATTGATATAATTCTGGACAAGATATTATTTAGGCTCAAAGCAAAATAAGAAACAGTGAAATAGCTATATTCTGTAAGAGAGCATTTTCCAGGGTTGCATGCAGATGCAGAGATTGTTTGGTGCAATGGAAAATTAAGGAATATTGAATTGCGGGAGCTAGATCTAGTTAATTGGTTGCTTGTTCTGTCTGTTAAAGAGAGGTGGTCAAGAATACATATATTTTAATAAAGTTATAATAAAATAAGAAGCACTCCTCCTCTTCTCAACTGAGTATGAATAGAAGGCATTATCTACCCTCTGCACCTAAAAATGTCAATCTACTCAGACACCAATTGGCCAAACCAACTGAAACCTGAATTAAAATGTTTCTAAACCTCGCTGATAAAAGCCTGATACATTTAAATAGCCTTGGAGGTCTGCCACTCATTTCAAAGGAGCCAAGATTTCACCCCAACAGTCTGGCACAGCATGGCCACTGACTGTGAATGAGCTTATTCACAGAGCGATCGGAGCTGGTGAGCGCCTGCTTATTCCTCTGCTGTAATCCAGCACTTTCATACTGTGGCCTTATTCACTACCTTGATCTCAAATTCAGATGTTCTGTGGGTTCAACATTGTAGAAATAATCCTTTCTCCTATTAACAGCTTACCTTTATACTACTTGAACATGAAGACTGAACTGTCAGTCACCAGGAATACTTTTGATTTCCCCTTCATCCCATAACTTTTCTTTTTTAAAACATACTCCCTTTCTTCTCCCTTCCTGCCAAATAAAAACCTCCCTCTTCTTGTCATTCAGGGACAAGTGTAAGGGGAAACAAAAAAATCATGTTCTTTGGCTACCATTTATAAACCACTTTCTGCAAGTAACTGTCTTACCCTTCAAAATACCAAGGTCAAAGTGGAAAATAATCAGTTAGGTTACATATTTCAATAATTTCTTGAAACGGAAATAGTATCAGTTTTTAAAAAACCTCTATATGCTGACCTGAACAAACACAGGAATTCTGCTTTTGTATGGATCACCCCACACGCTTGTGACCACTCTCAGCTGAGTAAAAACTTTCTGAGGGCATACAGGGACAGCATTTCCTGCTTTTAGTTTAGTTTGCATTCTCATCTCTTTCAATTACTTCTCCTCTTTGAGCAAACATGCTGTTTAATTATCTATAGATCCCAGTTGGCCTTTGTGTGCATAACCTCTATGTACTCAATGTTACAGATGGGGACCCCCTTCCTTAGCAGCCTTGCTCGCAGGGCTGCTTTCTACATCTTAATTTAAGATACCAATTAAATTATAACCTTGTGATCCTGAAACATGCACTAGAACAACACACACAGAAACTTTACCTGTCTTAGGGCTGCTGTGATAATGCCCATCAAAACAAGGACACCCTAAAGGGGGGGACAGTGCTTTGTCACAGATGGTTGTAGTGTCTTGACTGTTTAGATACTACACCTTTCCTCTCCTAGAGGTTTTGCGGAGTCCAGAAGGGAGAGCCAAAACCAGGAGAACACTGGATTTGCATGGTAACTTAGTTCTGGTTGAAAATCTTTCCTGCCAAAGAGCTAACATGCCATGCAGACCCCAAATCCAACAGCCACTGTGATGGAAGCAAGGTGGGAAGTGGAAGGAGACTGTAATAATAAAGAAAGCTTATGTTCATAAACAGATTATTCCAACTAATTTAAAATGTCACTTTAGGTATACCTCTGCACATATTTCTGAGGAAAGAATGCTTGGAAAGAATTGCAATTAGCAATAGTTTATTAAATACTTAGGCACATTTGGTTTGTGCATCATCCATTGCCCAGTACTTTTCAAATTCTCATGGAATTCTCATTCTCATAGAAAAATGTTTTTTTCATGCACTGTGAGTACCTATTCTTCTTTTACAGTTAACATATTCTTGGTCTTTGTTAGAAATAAACTAAGTGATTTTAAATGGTTTCTAAGAGCAGAAAGAATTACTGTGAACTGCACCATTGCTTCTTACTCACTTATTTCTTCACTAACTCCATAAATTTCAACAGATTTTGAGCAACTTTTTTTGAAAAACTAGCCATGCTGTTGCTTGTTCTTTTCATAAGTAAGCATCTGATGATTGTTGTGGAAAATTAATTCTAAATTTTGCTTTTTAAAATAAAAACATACTGATTTTACTCATCACATCCAGTTTCTCATAGGACAATGAAGCAGTGCCTCCAGGTTGGCATAGAGAATTAGGCTTTGCTCAAATACACTGAACTAGCTGATTACTGTCAATGCGATTATTTGTGTGAATAAGGCAAGTAGGACTTGACCTTAACATTTCATTTCAGTACCAGGCAAATGGGACAGAAATTGTGAGAAAGCAAGCCCTTGCCTTGCCAAATACCTTTGATAAACATCAAAGTAAACATCTGCCATTTGTTTTTCATACTCAATGTTTTTGAGAAATCCTCCCATTGTATAAATGCTTTCTAACAAATGTTATATACCTTCCTACCTATATGGCAAATGCAGAATTAAAATGATATATGAGCTGGCAACTTTACATGCATGCTTTGTATCTAATACTGCCTGCAAACAGCCCATTGTGCAGATTAAGATACGATTCAATTAAATATTAACTTTAAAATATTAGATTAAATTTTAAAAAACATATAGGAAGTTTTTCTTCTTTTCAGTTTCTCTTTCCTGTTGAAATGAGAAGATTTAAATGATCTTAAATTATTAGAAAATTCCATGCATTTTTTAGCACACATTTTCCTAATTACTATGCAGTTTGGGGGAGATAAAAGCAACGAATAGCTCTTGCAAGCAAAGCAGGGCAGATTCCCTCTCACCCCTTTAACAGATATATTTTACAATGTGGTCTGCCTTATTTTAGGAATTATTTATCATAGCCTTCTTAATTGCCTTCAGTATGTGTTTCTTTTCAGATGCCAGGGTCAGAGGATGGTTCCTTTTGGACTCTTACCTTCCCACATTTTTCCTTACTGGAGCATACCTACTCTGTATCTGGCTGGGCAACAAAATCATGAAGTACAGGCCTCCTTTCTCTCTCAGGGTTCACCTCATTTTATATAACCTTGGAATTACGCTGCTCTCCTTGTACATGCTTATAGAGGTAAGTTTTTCCATGAAGTGTGGCTGAGAAATGTGATCGATATACAGGTTTTAGCAGAAGTATCTTAGCAAGAGATAGTTTTGCTAGGAAATTTAACATCAACTGCAAAATAAATTTAAGATCAAAAAAAGTCCCTTTGAAATTGGGCAACAAGTTGTACATCACCTTCTCAGCTTAGATCTCAGCGTGTTTTAACTGTCCTTCCACCCAGTCCACACCTGGGGACAGCTGGCTGCTACCAGGACGGTGTTTACAAGCATGAATTTTTATCTCTAGCAGTCACTCAATTCAAACATGCCTACCCATGAATATGCCCATTGATTGGGTTTTATTCATGACTGACCGTGGAGTGATTTTTCTGTGTACAAAACCCCATGCTTAAATGTGAGCAGATCTCTAGATGAGAGTAAGTACTGATTTATTCATGGTATTGGCAATTCAATGTTATATTTTTGCCCTTCTGACTATGAAGCTTTCCAAATACAGTCAGGCAATAAGAGATAAATGTGAAAAACCTGCCACTTCAGTCAAAAGCAAGTGCTGTAGGACCTGGAGGCTGAATAAGGCCACACAGATAATTTCCTAAGTACTTATCAGGAAGGAGCATGCTCACAGAAATTAGGATCCATTCAGAATCAGAACGGAGGTTTGAATGCATCTATATTTTGTCACATCAGAGGACTCAAACAGTGCTCCTCAGCACACATTTTTTCCCCTCTCCAGCAGAAAGCAGAAGCCAAAAGTCACTATTTTGGTATTATTTGGGCACTTCCCATTCTCAGCCTTGTGACAATTGTGGCAATTCTAATATTAAATTGTTAACATGCCACCTTAAAATACAAACATTAAGAGACAAAAACCAGAAGCCATTTTTCTGACTTAGCTTAAGAAGTGACCTTGGGCATGAGAAGCCTGAAATATGTGTTTGATTTCATGATGTGACCTGCAAGGATATGAGCTGGAATTGTACCTTGCCTCCACAGCCTCATAGTGTTACTAGCTCACTGGTCCCCTTGCCACAAGAGCAGTTTCCATGAGAAAAACGAGGACAAACTGCTCTGTCAGCTAGACAAGAAACTTTGCAAAAGCCAAACAGGACCACAAAGATTTCAAGTTTTAAGTTAACTTGATTAACTGCCAGGTGACTGGCCTGGCCAAAATGCTGAACTGTAGTTTGGGTTTGTGCCTGTATGCAAAGGACCAATTGTACTATGTGGAGTTTCATCCTGGTCAAAGCTCCAGTTGGCTTCAGAGATTTTTTAGGGTGTCTGGGAGTGCAGGATCAGGCTCAGGGCAAAGAAGAAATCAGCACAATTGCTGGAAGGTTTGATGACTCTGTACTGATTGTCCTCCAGAATTTAAATGAACGCTTTGATGTTTAAATCCCCATTTTGCTTGAAGGTACACAGATAACTGTCTTCAGTAGCAGGACTCAGCAAAACCGGTTAACAGAATAGAAAAACTGTTCCCTTCCCCTTGCAGACTGATTTGGCCTGCCACAAGTAAATGAAATAACAAAGAGAATTTTATCTCACATGAATGAAGTAAACCCGGTGTTTGCCACCTCCACATCCTTGCAGGAATTGTGTTGAGTCAGGTCCCAAACAGCCACCTTGCTGCCCCATCCTTCCTGAAGCCAACTTTGCTGCAGACAACTGCCTAGTTGTGTTAGCCCTCAGGTTAGTCCCTTTAGACTTTCATTCTGTAGCTGAAGGCTGCTGATTTATGTCTCTGAGATTGCAGCTGAGCACAGCTGGCAGTGGCTCTTAGCTCCACGTTTTGTATTTTTCAGGAACCCAGAGGGCATCACAACTGATCTGCACTGCCATCTGGTTTACTGCAGATTTTATTCCCAGCTATGGACTGGCAGCCAGGCTGGTTTTACACTGTACAAACCACTCTTTCTGTAATAGTGACCCAGTATTTTTTCATAGTCTACTTGTCTGTTTCCTGTCAGAGCTTTCTCTGGGAAGGAGCAGAATGGAATCTCTAACAGTTGTCTCATTCCTCCATCCTCCAACTGTACCTCAACATCTTTATATCTGCAACAGAGATAAAGCACAAAATAAGTGGCTCTATAATAGAGCTAAACCCCTAAAACACAAACAAACAAAACCAGCCGCACCAGTTATTGGCATTGTTGTTCTTATCTCTTATTGGTTTTGTTTATGATGTGCCACACACTTTTTCTTTTAATAGCTCCAGAATGGAGTGGATACTTCTTATACATTCAAAATAAGAGATGAATCTCCAACTGCAGACTATTCCATGTGATATCTTTAATAAGAAACATGGTAAACCAGCTGATGGTTATAATTGTGCTGTAATTCTTCGCCTCCTTATCTTCATCTCCTGACCTAGTTTAGCTGTATCTTGACTACAATCCATTTGTACAATATAAAGACAAAGGTTAGAGCAAGAAGTCATAACAAGAGGGATGTTTTTAAATCCCCGAGGGCAGATTCCTCTTTTGAGCCAGAACTTCATGCACTGCACCATGGGCATGAAGGATCTTGGAACCAATTTTAGTTCCATGAGTTTGAGGTGGAACAATCCCCAAAGTACTTGGAGGAACAGCTCCAACTTGAATATATGCCATGATCATAAGGTCAGATGCCCCTACTATCCCCAAAGGACTTGTTCTAAAGAAAAACAGCTCTACCCAGCTTCCTTCATCCTCATACCTCAATATTTTTGTGTCAAGAAAGAGTTAGATGCCTTTGAAGGCTTCTCAGAAGGGCAGTCTATTAGACCTCGATTCAGACTCCTGAGTTAGGCAAATGGATTTTCTCAAAGTCATCAAAGGCATAATACAATAGAGAAGCGGGGCACTCAGTTTTGGACCAGGACTTTTAAAAGTACTTAGATGCAAGACCTGTGTTTAATTAAGCAGGCTGTAGGTGCACTGCCGAGGGGCCAGAAGGTGATTTCCTCCACCCTGGCTGCTACAAAAGAAACATGCATCAGAGGTTTGTTATGGGTTGCATATCCTTCTGTACCACTAAATGTTCACAACCCCAGATCAAGTTTACTGGTCCAATGATTTGTAGCAGCATTATCCAAAATCTGCATAAAAAACACCCAACCACCACCTTTTAATTTTACTGAAAAATGAAAATTGACATTGATTTCCCTGAAGAAAAATGTGCCTTTCCTCCACACAAATCTCTGCCTAACAACCTAAAAGTACCAACTATGAGTAGAAAATCAGCTTACTGTGAAAAGCAGTCAGGTCTTTGCATATTTTAAAATTGTTTAATGTGCAAATGGACTCACAAACCACCCTCTACGGACGCAATCTGGGGCACTAGAGGCACAGATAAGGTTTTGAAGTTCACTCCAACGATAAGTTAAAATTGGAAACGAGACCATTTCCATAAAACTGGAAACAAATGCTGACCTTTGAATTGTGAAATTACTGAAGTGAGCATATTCTCTTATTAATAGGAAAAGACATAATCCCTATCATGGTATTAGGCTGCTTTCCCCAGCAGAAAGTATCACCTCTGCCCTATTTAAATTAAATCTCATCTGTTCATCAAGCTCTCACTCAAGTCCTTTTGTTTACCAGGCACTGAGAAAACCAGGACACTGGCACCATCTGGGTCAGATTAAAAAGGAGATCCAGAGATATGTGTCATGAGCATACGGGTGGCGTGATGTCTCAAGCTGCCTGTATCCCCAGGTAACTTCACAGACTTATTACAAATCCATAGGATTTGTAAGCAAGCAATCACATCCAGGTGGGGAAGGAGGACTTGCATATGAGAACCTCTTAATTCGGAGCAAAAAGGAAAAGAGCAGACTGCACAAATATTGCAAGCCCAGTGCATTAACCTTTTAGTGAAGCCAGAAGAAAAGTCATTCACCTTACAGGATTAAAAAGAAAGGATTAAGTTACCTTCACTTTACCTGTTTCTAGAAGCTGAAGATTTGCCACACAGTGAGTCAAATTTTGAATTATCGCCATGATTTACAGATCCATAGGTGCCAAGATGATATGAGAATTCCCAGGAGTACCAGAATTGCCTTGTCTGTGTCCTCTGACAGCAGGGAAAGTTTAGAAGCATAACGATGGCAGTGATGAAAATGATGGATCAGGCCCCCCAGCCACTATTTTTAGCTCTATGCATTGCAGCCAGGTTTACATCTCACAAACTACTAGAAAGTCCAATGTACTGCCTGGATTTGGGATAAGAGTGGGCAAAATGGAAGGAACAAACCAAAAATAGAAGGAGCACTTAAACTCTGTTTTACTCCATCATTGTAATGGCTTATATAAAAAAAAGATTTCCTTCCTAACTGTGCAAGTATTATAAAGATAGACCACGAGCAGCAGAAGGTCTAAGTAAAGTTTTAACAGGGAAGGTGATGAGGAAAGGTGAAAAAAGACATAGATTCTAGCTTATTTGAATTGTCCTGTAATTTTACTATTGAAATTCAGCTTCAACATATTTATTTCTTTTACCGTTTTTATAAGCAATTGTTTACTCCTTCATTAATTGTTCAGATGTTAGCAAATGTAAATTTAGCAGAGAAGTAAGGAGTTATTGTAGATCCAGAAGGATTGGTGCTTGACGTAAAGGCTTCCTTTGAAGTAATTACACCAAAAGACTATCTTAACTTTAGAGGAATAAGAAGAAAAGATGGAAGTGAGAAATCAGAAGAGTTCAGGTGCTCTTGTCTATCATTTGGAAGAAGGGAGAAGTGAGAAAAAAAACAGACAAGAAAAGGTCACTGAGAATGCAATCTAGAGTAATGAAACGTCAGGACAAAAGCAACCAGCTTTTTTGAGCAAGAGAGAACATTGCCTGAGTAGAGTTAAATTTGCAGGTGTTCTTTTGTCTTAATTAAATAATCTGTTTGTAGAGCTGAAGAGCTGACTTTTCTGTCCTTGCCCTGTAGTTATTGTAGCTGGACACACTGTCCTCACTTTCCACTTTTCATCCCCTGTGTTCACCATGTCTTTCCTAATGACCTTTCTGAGCTCTGCTTTTAAGTAGAACTTTTAACCTGTTCATCAAAAAGACAGTGCTCTGGGTCTCACCCTCACATTCAAACAGAATTTAGTAGATCTCTGTTGGAAATTAAGTGTAAAAATTCATATGCAGGTTTTTTCACATGTGCAAAACTTCTGATACCATCATTGGTTACCAAAAAAAACCCATACAGGAGCTATTTGGAATAAGAGATATAATCAAAGATTCATGGAAAGGAATCCTGAAAGGGATTTCTTTTAGCCTATTTCACTATCACAGACAACAGCAACATACAAAGGAATTATCATTCATAGCTAAGTTCAACTTATTTTGAAGTCATTAGTTCACTAATCCTTGTAGCTGTCTCCCATTTACTTAAGAGGTATTAAATGTAAGTGGCTTTGAGTTTCTCAACACCATGGCTTTACATTTGAAAGAGGTTTTGTTGACAAAAAAAAAAAAATCAGACCTTTATCAAAACTTCATTTGGGAAGGGGCTCTTTTTTTTTGTCACTGTGATACAAACTTTCTGACCTCAAAATAAGAAGAAAGCATTGGCCTTCCTCTGCTCTGGAATAATCACTATCCTAATTAGGATGTGTCAGTAGGATGAGAGATACAACATGGAGTCCAGCTGTACATATTGTAGGGCAGGATAGCAAACCCCAGTTTGCGTATACAGAATTAGCCAACCCTTTGCATGGGGACACCACACATGCAATTATTGGAATGCTAACTAGACCCATGGAGAGATGGAGAGCTTCAGCAAGGAGTAATCCAAAAGGACGCTATTCACCCTTCTGTCCCCATGAAAAATCTCAACTGCATCATGAACATGGACAACAAAATATTTTAATTGTGAAAAATCCCAGAGTATTTCCTGTTCAGCACCTGTTTCTTGTTTGGCACAACGCTGCTATTAAGTTGTTACATTTGGGAAAATGGCAGGGCTGGGACTAGGCTCCTGGAATCTCCCAGTTCTGGGCCGCACAATCTAGCCCATGCTGCTTCTGTACAGGGCTAATAGTTTTGCCAGACTACAGCTTATTTGAATTTTCAAGGCAAAAGCAGCAAACTAGAAACACAGGCTATTCTGCATCACAGCTATCCATGTAAAATCTGAAATTATACTACAGTTCTTGGAGGTTTATCTGAAAATAAACAACCTATATAGATAGGTATTCTTCAAGAAATACTATTCACAGATGATTTTACAATTGAATATCCTAGCAAGAAAACCTGCCTGAAAGCTTTCTAGGTATTAAGATTGATGTAACAATAAATGAAGGATGATTAACAGTTCCTTCCTCCATTCATCTACTTATTATGTAAAAGTACTGTGGCCTCAGTAGTGTTGCAGCATGCCTGCACCCCAGCTTCTTGGGAATAGAAAGAAAATTCATGCATTGTATGCTTGTGGAACTGAGCCATGTTACAGTCAATGAACTGCTTTCACCATTTAAAAACTGAAAAAGGAAAGTTAGTTGAGATGACAAATATCTGGCTTCTGGTTTTAGACACTAATAATCTTCTTAGAATTAAATGCCTAGGATTCACTTAAAATTTAAAAAAAATGCAATGAAAACAAAGTAATTCCTTTCTTCTTCTTGAGACATTCTCCTGAGTGTTTGCTTAGCCTCCTTTTCCTTGGGATGTAACCAGGATATAACTATTTTTAGGACTGTTTTGTCCAAGTCTATAGATACAGGGAGGAGCTGCCATTCACAAGGACTAAAAAAAAAATCTTTTTCTACGGCCAAGGGAAAGAGGTGATTCACAGCACTGCAAGTTAAACACTTCTTTCCAATATACAGACAGATCAGTCTCCTTACTTAGTCTAGCAAGACTTCCATTGCTTGAGAACAGTGGTCAGCTCAAGTTGTTTTAATCGGCCTGAGAGTTGGAGTCGCAGAGAAAACCCAGAAAGCATTGTACACATAATGATATCAAGAGGCTTCTTGCTCTTTTCCACAAGAAGGATGCTAGTTCTCGTCCTCCCACTCTGAACTTCAGCAAAGAATTTCAGTCATTTAAATACTAATTCCATTATTAGGCTTCCCTTTCTGAACTGTTTCCAGATAGATAGACAATATACTGGATAGATTATTTCAGTGGGAAGAGACCTTATTCCAAGTGCCTGACCACCCCAGAGCTGACCAGAAGTTAAAGCATGATATTAAGGGCATCGTCCAAATGCCTTGCAAACACTGACAGGTTTGGGGCATCAGTCACCTCTCTGGGAAGGCTGTTCCAGTGTTAGACCGCCCCCTTGGTAAATAAATGCTTCCCAATTTTCAGTTTAAACCTCTCGTGGCACAGCTTTGCACCATTCCCATGCACCCTATCACTAGATACCAGAGAAAAAGAGATCAGCACTTCCTTTTTCCAGTTCTCCTCAAGAAACTGTAGAGAGCAATGAGGTCACCCCTCAGCCTTCTTTTCTCCAAACTAGACAAGCCCAGAGTCCTTAGCCACTCCTCACAGGACAATACTTCCAGGCCTATGATCAGCTTTATAGCCCTCCTCTGGTCACATTTTAAGACCTTCATTTCCTATTTAAATTGTGAACTCCACTCAGTACTCAAGATGAGGCTGTACCAATGCTAAATACACTGCGATAATCAACTCTTTTGACCAGGCAGTTGTGCTGCATTTTCTGCACCTAGGAAGTGGTTTGCCCTCTTTGGCTTCCAGGGCACTACTGGCCCACATTGACTCTGCTGTCAACCAGCTTCCCAGGGTTACTTTCTAGAGCCACTCCTCTGGTTTATACTTGTGCCCAGCCTGACTCCATCCTAGATGCAGAATCCAGTATTTTGACTTGTTAAATTTCATTCTATCAATCATAGTCCGATGCTACAACCTACCTAGATTACTCTGCAAGGCCTCCTGTGCCTCAAAAGAGTCAACAGCACCTCCCAGACTGGTATCATAAAACTTGTTAAAGGTGCTTTCAAAACCTGCATCTAGACCATTGATAAATATGTTGAACAGAACTGGCCCTAGAATTGAACCCTAAGGAATACCCCACTTGTGACTACTTGCTGGTGCCTCACCCTCTTTCTTTCTCCCTCTCTTGGACAAGGGGTAATGCCTCGTTTCTTCTAGGCATTTTCTCTCTGACAAAGCCCAACATGCACAGAGCATTTTCTGCAACTCAAAGAGCACAGAGAAGATGCAGTGAGTAGAATAGCAATATCTCTTCAGAAAATCACATTACTTTCCTTTCTAGCCTACCTGTAGAAGACAGATGCATGAACAGGCTACAGCTGTGAGATTTTTGAGGCTGAAAGCTTGAAGTGAGCAAGATGCAGGCTCCTGGCTGGGGGCTCTTGGTGCTTAGTCCACTACTCAGCAAGGTGAGATGCTTTGCCACCATTTTCCCATCTGAATTAAAAAAAAAAAAAAGAAAGCATGAGTTCAACTGCTGTGGCAAAAAAGAAACTTCTGTGAATCCTAATGCTGTTTATACTTGAGTAGATGAGTAAAGGTCATTTATTGGGAACAACATTGGGGCAGAAGTAAAATATGAAAACGCTACTAATTAATAGAATGTTAATACTTGGCATAAATTTTTCAAAAGGCAGCACTTTCCTCTTCATGTGATCTGCTTTTCCAAACAGCTACAGATAATGCGTATTGCTTTCAGGATAAGCTGCCAAGAATGCAAAACATTTAAAGAATTTTTTTCTAGAGAGAGAACTTATATTTTGAGAGAAGATTTCTCACCTCTAAAACATTCTGCAATTGCAACATCTCTGTGTGATTAATAAACCATCAGGTCTTCAGTCATGAGTGTCTTGTGTCAAGGTAGCAGCTTCTATTCCAATTATACAGCTGGCTCATTTGGTAGCATTGTGTAAGCTGCATATCTTCCACATCATTAACAGCCAACATAACAGTCATGGCCTCGGATCACTAGGATCCCCAAAAAGTGCTCTCTGCCTCCCAAGTTTCCCCACCATTATTTTATTAGGAAGTTGACCAGAAATCTTGAAATTCAGCTTTCAAAGTACAGCAGTCAAAACTCAAAGTGGATTCTCTTGCATTCCCTAAATGAGACCCAGTGGTATTTAAGGCACCTACAACAGAAAATAGAAACGTTGAGCAACAGAAAAGCTGAGATGAAAGAGCAAGGTTAAGACAGTCAAATCAGATTTTCACTCTAAGCTACTACCTCTTGTAACACAGACACAAATCAGAGGGAACTCTTCCGCCAAGTAAAATGATCAAGGAATAGGCACACAGTATAACCCACAAAATCTGGCTTTATATAGAATAATGGAAGAAAGAACAAAACAAATTAAAGAAAATCCTGCAGACAGAGTTGTATTCTTACCCTAAAGCGTGCTCTCCATTTGCATGCTAGCCATCTGTAATGAGCCATGTATTTCTCAAATGGCAAGTTAAAAATTCGTGGTATTGAGAAGGAATAGTTCTTTTATTCCTGAGACTTTAAGGGTTTTCTCATCACATTTTCTAACATGAGAACTTGAAAAAATCTTGAGATACAGCTAAGCAGATCAGTTCAACACCAGCAGGAAAACATGTTTTTGTTTAACACAGAAGAAAACAACACAAAAGATTTTTAAAAACCAGTCTATTGTAATCATATACAAATCAGAACATTTTAAAAACAGCCTAATAAAGATTTCAAATAGGACATTTTTCTAGCAAATTTCCATGAACTAACATTTCACCTGCTGTTGCAGAAAGTTTCATGGGGTTAACTATCTTTAGCAAAGCAGAAAAAAAAGAGTTAATTGCTAAAGGAAGAGAAAGAGCTTAAAAGAGTAAAGTCATTTTTTAACTGAAATCTAGAAAAATCAGACTCCTAAGATACAGTAAAATGGAAATGAACAAATTTGACCTGTTCAAGCATAGGAAAGGTACGAATTTACAGATATAAAATGCAATAGAATTAATCAGTGGAAACTGTCTTAATTAATCTTGGAAAAATGTTAAAAATTGCAGACCTCTCAGAAGGTAAAATTGTTTAAGAGCTTTAAATGAGAAGTGTTATACACATATCATATTATAGTGCTGTTACAAAACATCATGTAAAATATAAATATAACAAAACATAAATGTTACCTCTTACCTCAGCAAAGCAGAGTGCATTTGCAATGACAATTCATAGATCCTCGATAAAATCAGGAGAGGTTTTCCCTAGTCTACGGCATTGCCTTGCAGAAGAATGGAAAAGCATCTGCATCTTTTCCTTTAGTTTTTAGGGGTTTGAGGATCGTAATTACAACTCTCTGCAATCACAATGGCTAGAATTGGTCCCCCATCACCATTTCCCACCTAGAAAGCCAATGAGGACTTCATTATAGTTAACTAGGAAAAACAAAATAGCAAGAGACAAGAGCATTTATTTCCTGCCCATATTAATAGAACTTGCAGCACAGTTTTCTGGCAGAGCTGCTCATGATCATTTTTGAAGCCTTACCAAAGCTGCCAGACGTCACCACAGATGCCTGCTGGCATCCAGGATGCTGCCTCCAGTTAAGCTCTTTGTATTCCAGCACTGCTTAGCCATACTGCTCGCAGCCAAGAACAAGATGACAATTCCATTTTCTTCAGCATTTCTCAAGTAACAAGACAGAGTTGAGAGCAAATCTTTAACAACAGCCTGTCAATTATGCTTTACTTGCCCACTCCAAAAGTCTCAGTTTGGGGATCACTCAGTCACTTCTCATTTGGAGAGAAAATGCAAGGCAGGACAGCACACAAAGAAAGCACCCAGAAAAGCTATATCAACTGTACTGGAATTATAGGGACAATCATGAATTGCTATTCAGAAGAAAAATAACAGAAGACCCTGGCTCTCCAGGTTTGATTGCTTTTTAATGTAAATTTATAACGAGCATTCTGAGCTATTTACTAATTCTCCAGATAATTTACCGATAATAATTTTTTAATATATTTAGTCTTGGGATTAATTAAGTTTGATCACTGAGAATATCTCTGCTTTGCTTTTGTATAGGCTGTTACACATTCAAAACAGGAGACTACTCTTCAGTTTGAAGTAAAGGGAGAAGTCTATACAGACACTGACACACACCTATGCCGTGAATGCAGTGCTAGAGTTGAAAGCAGCCCACTTCTCACAGGACCTTGCAATTCTGCTTCCAATGTAACACTGATATATTTCTCCCACCATCACTCACTGCAATATCTGTAAAGAAGGAGACAGACTTCAAAACATTAATTGCCCAGTGTGGCCTCCAAAATAATTTTAAACACGCTAAAGAATAAGCAAGACTTATTAAATCAATGGACTCCACACAGCATTTCTACAGAACAGATTATGCTTCCTGTTCTAAAAGGGCTGCTGAATGCTTTAGGAGATCATTGCTATAAAAATATTCCACACTGAAAGGCACCATATGTCTCCATCACAATGTGGTAGCCTGGCATTTCATTGCTTTGTCTGCTTCCCAGACACTAAATGCACTAAATCTAAGAAACTGCTGTGGTCTGTTCATGTTTCCATTCAACCTGATGCCCACTCTCTTCTACTGCCTCAAGCATTTCACAGTGCAGGGTAAAGAGACACGTGCATGGCATTAGGAAATACTTCTCCCATTGCCCTACTTTGGATTTGCCCTCTGCTTGCTTGCTTGGCATCAGGAAATTTTTCTCAAGGACAGTTTTGCACATGGAGCTATATTAAGCTCTGTTCATACCTCTTCAGAACAGAGATACAATATTCAGGTGTGAGCTTTGGAGTGAGGATCACTGCACTAAGTAATGAGAGATTGTAATAGATGCCTTGAAGTCTCTAAAGCTAGTGAAATTTAAAAGGTATACCATTTCAGTGAATGTCTCCAACACAACCTGATGCATTTGGCATTTCAAAATAGAAGGTATTAGCAAGTCTGGCTTAGGGGCATCAGTTCATGGGAGGAGTAGGAACCTACCATACTTCCATATTGCTTTTTTCAATAAACACAGAACAAATGCAGGAGTAAAAGCAATCCGTTGTCTGTTCGTGAATGTAATCACTGTATTTTCTTTTCCAGCTCATCCTTGCCACATGGGAAGGAGGCTACAACTTGCAGTGCCAGAACCTCCACAGTGCAGGGGAGGCAGACGTCCGGGTGAGTGACAGCAGCAACTCAGCCCCAGTATCCACAGTAGTCCTTTCTTCCATGTCCTCACTGCAATGCTTTGGTGTTTACAGCAGTTATAAGGATGTTACTGAAGACATATTTAATAGGAGGGTTAATCTAAGTTGTGTAACAGCTGGTTAGCAAACAAGGAGTTCTATCCTTCTGCTTCAATACAGACGGATCCTTGCCCTAGAAACCATGACAGGGAGTATTTTGAAAAGTCATATTTCAAGATCTGTGATCAAAGCAATATTGCTGAACTATTAAAGCAGAGAATCTGTCTCATTTAAGAAGTTGGGAGAGAAATCAATTATCCCAAACCTAACAGTTCTTGGGCTTTAGCTGGAAACTGATTTAAGCTTAACTCTAAACTTTGGAAAACTACAGAGATATTGTGCTGGCTTGGCTTGTCTCTAGTTTTAACCCTTATTTCTGCATTACAGCTATACCCCACACTGTCATTCCCCACATCAGCATTGCTTGCCAGATTGCTTAACTTACATCATATTCCACAACCCTCAAAAACTGTGTTTTTGCAAGGAAAAAGTCAGTTAAATGTCTTTTCCTATCAACAAAGTATTTTCCCTCTTTCTGCTTAAACTAACAGTCTTTAACTCTCCTAGGGCATATCCTGAGCTCTCATAAAATGTCTGAGCTCTAGAGGAGGGCATATTCCATTGTGTTGAGCATGAAATTTGGATTACTTAATAGAATCTGCCAACAAAATCTATTCAGTGCCAAGAACATAAAAATAGTAGCACTCTTAAAAAAACACAGCCCCCTCCCCCCAAACTATCTTTGAAGGAAAAAAACAGAACAATTAGAAGACCCTTCTTCAAAGTTTACATTTCTTAAAATATTTTTCAATAATTACATATTTATACAATCACATTAAAAATGATGCATTTTTTCTAAACTACTCCATTCAAAATGGAAAAAAATTGAAGTCAGAACTTTGCTCCCCCTTCAATAGGACATTAATGCCTCTTGGAAATCTGCATGGCTAGCTGATGAAGTACAGCAATATTCAAGCCATTTTATGGACAGATATTGATCTCCTTCTCCTTTGTTCTTGCTTGTACAGGTAGCCAAGGTGCTGTGGTGGTATTATTTTTCCAAAGTAATTGAATTCATGGACACTATCTTCTTTGTACTGAGAAAGAAAAGCAGCCAGATCACCTTCCTTCATGTGTATCACCATGCCACTATGTTTAACATTTGGTGGTGTGTTCTGAACTGGATACCTTGTGGGCAAAGTAAGTCTCTGTTTTCTTCATCACCTGGGGTACATCACCTGCTGCTGGAGGGGAATCACATCACCATGCAAAGCAAGTGTGACACTGTGCTGCTATATGATCGCTAGGGCTCAGAAGCCTTTCACTGCTGAATACCTGCAGACCATAGTAAAATTAAAAGCATGGATAAAACTTCAGGCCAAAAATATCCAAGTCTTAGGCCCTAGATTTCTCCCTTAGATGCCACAACCTCTCACATTTACTTCTTTTCAAACCACTTTGAGGCAGGATAACGCTACTGAGTAGTACACAAGAATGACTACACACAGGACCTATTCCAAAAGAAAATAAATTAACTAAGTAGCTTTTTTTACAGGTGAATCCTGTATGCATCAATATGACATCCTGCTAAGCAGGATACTTTAATTAGCAATTATGTAAGCGAAGTACCAGTTTGAGTTTGTTTTGTTTTAAGTAAGAATACTTCCCATTCAAGTCATAGAATTACTAGACTGTCAGAACAGATTGATATAGTTTTACATTTCATATTGAAATAGCAGAAATAGCATCATTTTTTGCTTTATTATATCTTGGGTTCAATATATTTCACAGCAGTAATCTCTAAATGACTTGACTCCTAGGAGGGTATTGTAATTATTATCATCATCTCTCCTACGGGGGTGAAGATATACTGTGCCACAGGCTGGTCACTTGGCACTTGTCTAAGTCTAAACAACAGAGAACTTCAGGTGTCTCTCAACATGCATACTTTAACAGAGCTTCATACAACAAGAAACTTCCTATGGAATTGTTTTCAGAATTGAGAAAATAATCATTTTTCTTACTGTGAGCTATTAAAAGGTAGTCACCTCAGTCCACTAACATTTTATAAAGCAACTTGTTGTAGGCTTTTGAGAACAAAAAGCAGAATTCACATTTGTTGGCACTTATGGTAAGTTGCGGAAAGGACAGCACAAAAGCAAAAAGGACAGAACAAAAACAAACTAAATCACTATAACAGGTAGAAGCAGAGACTGAGGATTTCATAGCAATTATGAGCTATTTCTACAGAGATATAAATAAAGTAACAGAGAGTTGCACTTTCTATTGTGTCTGAACATAATCCCTACAATTTTGCACTGTCTCTGTGCTATTTTAATGAACAAAGTGGAAAAAACTGTAGCTAAGTAATTACTCACTACTTAATTAATCAGTGGAAAAATCAAAACAATTGGTGAGATCATCTTGTAGTTGTCAAGCTCTGCCATCAACCAAACAAGCATACAGTGGAGATGTAGCACTGCTACTACATCTTCTGTAAGGTACAGATAGCAATTCATTTGGTCTAGAATTACTATTTACTAAAGTTAGCTAATTAGACTGGCAGTGTATTGTCTGGGGTGAAATTCTGGAAACATGCATCCAGCAGAAGAGCCACAGAAAAAAAGAGAAAACTGTGCTCAAACACAGACACATGAGATTATTTTAATCCAGAGTAAGGCCCTTATTACTGCATTAGGGAGCAGCAGAGTGGGTGACTCCCAGGGCCCAAAGCTGTGGTACCAGCCGCACAGTCACCTACAGCAGCATCTGAAGCTTAACAACAGTAATGGAGAAACTCATGCAAGTAACTCACGCAACAACCTGTAAACTACAGGATAGAAAAGTAAAGGGGAGAAAATGAAACATATACATGAAAATACAACATTCAGCATGAGAAAAACCCTACAGGAATTGTCATCCTATTTGTCATTTTCCCCTAGGACAACATCTCTTCACATCAGGAGCGTCTTCAATAAAGGATGAGCAAAGACTTACCATATGCAAGAGACAAAACTAAAAATATCTTCTCTCCATTTTTAGCAGTTGGTGTATATAACATCCCCTTTGTTTGATTTTCACAGGTTTCTTTGGACCCACTTTGAACAGCTTTATCCATGTACTCATGTATTCTTATTATGGACT
>WAAB01009930.1:1512-19310 GCA_013389865.1 Piaya cayana
TGCACAGAGCAGAGGGTTCATGGGGCAGGGGATGTGTTTGGGGTGCAAGGGGTGCACAGAGCAGAGGGTTTATTGGGCAGGGAAGGTGTGTGGGGCACAAGAGGTGCACAGAGCAGGGAGTTCATGGGGCAGGGGATGTGTTTGGGGTGCAAGGGGTGCACAGAGCAGGGGGTTTACCCAGCAGGGCTGCAGCAGCAGAGGGGCACGAGGGGCACAGGATACCCAGAGAGCCCCCCTCCCTGGCTGTATCACCCCAAGTCCCCCCCCTCTCCTCCTTTGCAGGAGATGTACGCCTTCTTCAGCAGCCTGGACACCAAAGGCACCAACTACAAGTACGAGGTGTCGCTGTCGGGGCCGGCGGTCGAGCTGCACAACTGCATGGCCAAGCTGCTGGCGCACCCGCTGCAGCGCCCCTTCCAGACCCACGCCGCCTACGGGCTGCTGGAGGAGGACGAGCCCCCCGAGATCGAGGCCACCGTCTGAGCTGGGGGGGGGGCTGGGTCGCTGGGGAGGGGGTAAAGAAAGTGGTGTTGTCCCCAACGCGTGTGTCCTGGGTGATGCTGCAGCTCCTGCGTCGTCGCCATTGGGAACCTTGGAGGGTGGTGGCATCTGCATTGTGGGGCTGGGGTCCTGCGCCCCGCGGGGATGCTGAGGGGGACCCCGCTGGGAACAGCACTAGGAGGGCACTGGGCAATGCTGGTGCAGGGACCTGGGAGCACTGGTGCAGGTTACTGGGCTGTGCTGGGCAATGGTGGCGCTGGGAGCACTGGTGCAGGGAACTGGGACCACTGGGCTGTGCTGGTATCAGTCACTGGAAGGCACTGGTAGCGCTGGGCTGTGCTGGTGTGGGTCACTGGAAGGCACTGGGAGCACTGGTGCAGGTTGCTGGGAGTGCTGGTCTGTGCTGGTATCAGTCACTGGAAGGCACTGGGAGCACTGGGCTGTGCTGGTGGGTCACTAGAAGGCGCTGGGAGCACTGGTGCAGGTTACTGGGCTGTGCTAGTGCAGGGAACTGGGAGCACTGGCGATGCCGTCGCAGGCCACTGGGTGGCGCTGGGAGCACTGATGCAGGTTACTCGGCTGCACTAGGAATACTGGTGCTGGACACTGGGAGCGCTGGTCTGGGGTCACCGGGAGTGCTGGTTCGAGGTCACTGGGAGCAGTGGGAGAGCTGGTCACTGGGAGCACTGGTCTGGGGTCACTGGGAGTGCTGGGAGCGTTGGTCCGGTGGTCACTGGGAGGGCTGGTAGTGTTGATTTGAGGTCACTGGGAGCACTGGTCCCGGAGTCACTGGGCTCACTGGGAGCAATGGCCCGGGGTCACTGGGAGCTCTGGGCTCACTGGGAGCTCTGGGGGTCACTGAGGGCGCCGGTGTCGCCGGGAGCGCCGTTTCCCTGCAGTACCGGCGGTGGCCGCGGGGGGGCGCTGCGGGGGGGGAAGGAGGGCGCGCTCTGTCCCCATTGGCCGCTCGCAGCCAATCAGCGGGGCCGGNTATGACCCCCAACTGGCTGACTCTGACCCTCGCTGTGACCCCCCCAACCCACTGACCCCAACCCTCTCTGTGTCCCCAACCCATTGACTGACCCTGACGCTCCCCCTGACCCCCAACCCTCGCCGTGACCCCCAACCTGCTGGCCATGACCCCAACCCTTGCTCTGACCCCTCCCCCAAGCCATTGACCTCAACCGTCTCTGTGTCCCCAACACATTGGCTGACCCCCAACCCTCTCTCTGACTCCCAACTGGCTGACCCCAACCCTCACTGTGACCCCCAGCCTGCTGGCCATGACCCCAACCCTTGCAGTGACCGCCCCCCAAACCCACTGACCCCAACCCTCTCTCGTGTCCCTAACCCATTGACTGACACCCTCCCCGTGACCCCCAACCCTTGCTGTGACCCCTAACTGGCTGACCCCATCTCTCTCTGTGGCCCCAACCCTTCCTATGACCCCCCCAAACCCACTGACCCGAATCCTCTCTTGTGTCCGTAACCCATTGGCTGACCCCAACCCTTGCTGTGACCCCCAACCCACTGACCCCAACCCTCACCATGACCCCAACCCTCACTGTGACCCCCCCAAGTAGCTAACCTTGACCCTTTCTGTGACCCCCCAACCCTCTGGCCGATCGGGGTGCGCAGGAGCTCGCTCCGGGTCTGCAGAGGAGGTGACCCCGCTGCACGTCACCATGTCCCGGGGACACTGCAGGTGCCTCCAGAAGAACGGGGGGGCCCCGGAACCCCGACAGCAGGTGAGTGGGGTCACCTCTGGGGACAGGGACGGCCCCTTGGAGGTGCCACCGGCGCTGGGTCCCTGCGTGGCCGTGTCACCCCAGGGTGTCCCTCACAGTGGGTGCAGAGGGAGGGTTTGGGGGGGCTTTAGGGCAGCCCCTGCTGCGAGGACGGGTCAGAGGTGGTGTTGGGGGACGCTTGTGGGGTTCTGGGGGTCCCCAGTGTCCCCTCCCTGCAGGATGGGACACAAGCCACCGACCCGGAGCGGGGCACCCACACGTGTGCACGGATCCCCTGGGAATTGCAGCAAACCCGGGGCTGGGACCCCACGCAAGGTGAGGTCCCCGGGGTGCCCTGGGTGTTGGGGGGCTGATGCAGCCCCCGCTTTAGGCTGGACGCTGACTCCCGTCTCTGCCCCCAGACCTGGGGGGGCCCAGGTGCTCCGTGTCCTTCCTGAGCGAGGACATCAGCGAGGACATCGCCGGCCCCCTGAGCAGCACCCGCAGGTCCCTGCTGGAGGAGCTGGACCTGGGGGGTGGCTGCGGTTTGGGGGAGCCCCCATCCATCACCTCCCATGCCCCATGGCACCACATGGACCCCGGCAGCTCATCTGGGCCCCCGCAGCCCCTCGCCTCCAGCACGCTGCTCACGGCTGGGGATGCACTCTGGGAAGGCCCCCCGAGCCCGTCTGGGGGGCGAAGGAGAAGGGGCCCCCCCTGGGGTCTCCCCCAGCCCTCTCCGCAGCAGCCGTTTGGTCCCGGAGGGTCCCTGAGGCTCCATCAGCCCCGGTGCTGCCGCAGAGTCTTGGGGGGACATGAGGCAGCCCCCCAGGCTCCCCTGCTCCGTGGTGACTGGGGTGCCAGGAACGGTGCCCCCCAGGGACCCCCGGTGGGCTGGGCAGGGCTGGGGGTCCCAGTGCTGGCTGCCCCCACCCTGGGCTCTGGGGACCCCAGCAGCCTCGGGGACCCCAGCGGCTCCAGCGAGTGCTTCTTCAGCGCCCTGGAGACCCTGGAGCCCAGTGAGGCTGGGGGGTGTCGGGGGGCTCAGCAGCCCCGCTCCCCCCAGCCCAGGGCAGCTGTGGGGCTGGGTGAAGCCCCCTCCCCATCTGGAGCTGCTGCCCCAGCGCTGCCCCCTACCAGCCCCCCCAGACCCCGGATCGAGGGTTTGAGGGGGGGCTCCAGGGCAGCCTCGTGCTGCGAGGCCAGCTCGGAGGTGGGTGGTGGTGGGGGGCTGCTGGTGCAGCTCGAGGGGTGCAGCCTGCGGGGGACCCCACCCCACACTCCAGAGCCCCCCCCCAGCCCGGCCCTCCTCGCCGCTGGTGCTGCCCCCCCCGAGGGGCCGGAGCCCCCCAGCTACCGCCATGTCACCCCCAGGACTAAGAGGCGCCTCCAGGCCTCTGCGGGGCGGCTCGGAGCCTCCTCATCCTCCTCCCTCTTCGAGGAGACGCTGGAGGTGCCGCGGAGGCCCCCAAGGGTCAGAGCACCCCGGGGTGTCCCCAGGGACCCCCCCACAGCTGTGGGGCTCTGTGTCACCTCGGGGGGCGAGGAGGGGTCCAGTGGGGATGGAGAGGGGACGGGCTCTTTGGATGACACCGAGATCCTCCCCAGAGCCCCCAGCCAGCCCAGCACCCCTGGCTCCAGCCCCACCGTCCTGCTGGTCCCTAGGGACCGTGGTCACCCCCAGGACACCCCTGGCTCTGGCCCCACCATCCTGCTGAACCCCGAAGACCATGATCACCCCCAGGACACCCCAACAGATGCTCAGGGCTCCAGCCCCACTGACCTGCTGGTCCCTAGGGACCGTGGTCACCCCCAGGACACCCCTGGCTCCAGTTCCACTGTCCTGCTGGTCCCTGGGTACCACGGTCACCCCCAGGACACCCCAACCGATGCTCAGAGCACCCCTGGCTTAATTCCCAGCATCATGCGTATCCCTGGGGACCGTGATGACCATCACGACTCCTCATCAGACTCTCAGGGCTCCCCCCGTGCCACTAGCAGCCCCAGGCCCGGGTTGCTGGAGGTCCCCTCACCCTTGGGGATGTGTGTCAGCCATCTCCTGGCCCCGCGGCCACCACGCAGCCCTGTGGTGGAGCCAGGGGGCCCGGCCACGCTGCCCTCACCCAGCAGCCATGGCACCCACCGTGCTAGGGAGCAGCTCCAGGATGGGGAGCAGGGACTGGCACCCACCGAATGGCACAGCCCTGGCACAGAAGCTGCCACCAGCCCCGAGGACACCGCGGTGGAGGACGGGCGAGCGCACCCGGCGCTGCCACAGCCGCTCTCAGACAATTCTCTGCGCCGGCGGCTGCGGGCGCTGGGCGATGACCCGGGACCCATCACCGACCTGACCCGGCGGCTCTACCTGCGGCGGCTGGAGAAGCTGGTGGGGAGGCACCAGGGGACAACAGGAGGTGAGTCCCGGAGAGCTGCTCCCCTTGCCCGGCCGCTCCCCGCCGTGCTCCCCGACTGTGATGTGGGCGCCCCAGGACACAGCCCTGAGCTGGCGGCCGCGCTGCGCACCGGCCACATCCCCGACTGCGCCCGGGACGAGCTGGTGCTGGCCCAGCAGTTTGACCACCCCGACCGCAACCGGCACTGGAGGGAAGGGTTGGTCAAGTCCAGCTTCAACTACCTCCTCCTTGACCCCAGGTAGGGCCACGCCGCTGCCCCCCCCCGCGTCCCCCGTGCTAGAGGGGGGCTGAGCGGGGACCCCGGGGAGGCGTCGAGCCCCAAAGCTGGGAGTTTGCACCCCCAGGACCACCCAGAACCTGCCGCTTCGCTCCCAGCACCTGAGCCCAGCCGAGTGCTTCAGGACCTTCGTCAAGGCCATCTTCTATGTGGGCAAGGGGACGCGTGCCCGACCCAACTGCCACCTGGCCGAGGCGCTGAGCCAGCACAGCGCCGGGAGGCAGAAGGTTGGATGGGGAAAGGAGGCTGCTCGGGGGGGGTTGGAGCCATGGGGGTGGCCATGGGGGGCTTAGAACCATGGAGATGGCCTTGGGGGGCTGCGTGGTGGGAATTGGAGCCACGGGGATGGCCACGGGGGGCTGTGTGGTGGGAATTGGAACCCTAACGATGGCCATGGGGGGCTTGGAGCCACAGTGATGGCCACGGGGGGGCTGTGGTGACGGTGGCCGCTGTCCCGCAGGGTGGCCCCAAGGTGCAGCGCATCCTGGAGATCTGGGCGAGCGGGCAGGGCGTTATCTCCCTTCACTGCTTCCACAACACGGTCCCGGCCGAGGCCTACACGCGGGAGAGCTGCCTGGTGGAGGCTCTGGGTGAGCGAGGCCGGGGAGGGGCCGCTGCCCGCATCCCTCTCTCCCTGCTCCGTGCAGGAGTTGGGGGGGATGCAGCCCCTCCTGGGGCACAGGGGGACTTCGGGGACCCCAGGTGCTAGCGTACGGTCTGGGCACAATGACCCGATCCCCATCTCCTGGGGGGAAAAGCAGCCTGGGAGCGGGTGCTGGTGGGGAATGTGGGGCTGTATCCATCCCGTGGGGCTGTGGGTGCTGAGGGGGGCAGAGGACCAGGGCTGTGGGTGCTGATCCTGTCCCTGCAGGTCTTTGGGTGCCAATGGGGAGTAGGGGCTTGGGTTTTGGGCTCTGAACCCTTCCTTTCAGTTCTGTGAGTGCTGGAGGGGGTCAGGGGATTGGGCTTTGGGTGCTGAACTCATCCCCCCTGGGCTGTGGGTGCTGGTGGGGGGGCAGAGGAGCAGGGCTGTGGGTGCTGATCCCATCCCCTCAGGTCTGTGAGTGCTGAAGGGGTCAGGGGCTTAGGTTTTGGGCTCTGAACCCATCCTTTCAGGTCTCTGAGTGCAGAGGGGGGTCACGGGCTTGGGCTTTGGGTGCTGAACTCATGCCCCTTGGGCTGTGGGTGCTGGTGGCGGGCAGAGGAACAGGGCTGTGGGTGCTGATCCCATCCCCTCAGGTCTGTGGGTGCTGGTGGGGGGCAGAGGACTAGGGCTTTGGGCTCTAAACCCAACTCCCCAGGGCTGTGGGTGCTGGTGGGGGCCACCCCCTTGGGCCGTGGGCGCTGACCCCGTTCCCCCAGGGCTCCAGGCCCTCACCAACCAGCGCAAGGGCAAGTGCTACGGCGCGGTGGCCAGCTGGCCGGCCGAGCGGCGCCGGCGCCTGGGCGTCCACATGCTGCACAGGGTGATGCGAATCTTCCTGGCTGAGGGCGAGCGGCAGCTGCGGCCGCTGGACATCCAGGGCGGGCGCTGAGCACCCCGAGGGGGGGGGGGGCACCCCCTGCCCTCTCCAAGGAGGGAGGCGGCTGCGCGCTGCTTACGGCTTTTAAAGTCTTGAACGCCGGCGAGAACGTTTCTATTTTTCTGTGATAAATAAATCACTGCGGGTCTTTTTCTACGAAATCCAAGCTGCTCGGGATTTCTGCCTGTGCGTTCCCGCGCTGCCCGGCTCCGGGACAGCCTCCCCCGTGCATCACCGAGCCGGACGCGGATGAGAATATCTCACGGTTTTACTGTATGAAATGGCACTAACGCGGCACGGGGTTTGCCTCGGCCTTAGCACAAGCGATGTGGGTACAAGCGACACAGACTCCGTGGCAAACAAGACGTTGAACGACGTGGCCCATGGCCGCCTGGAGCCGGCTCGGGGCTCGTGGCGGGGGCAGAGCCGCGTCTCGGGGTACGGTGGCATCGCGGGCACCCTCGTCGCAGACTCTGGCTGCGCTGCGGGGTCTCCCCTGGGGCGGGATGGGGCAGGGGGTGCTGCGAAGGGAGCCTCGTAGGAAGGGTCGGGATGCGGGGTGGTTAAAATTCTCATTATGAGACAGGTTGTGGCAGCAGCGGGCAGGGACGGGCGCTGGCAGAGGGGCAGCTCTGCCTCGGTGAGGGGATAAAGGGGGCTGCACGCGGGGTCCTCATCGACTCTGGGGGCCCCCGTCGACTCCGGAGGACCCTGCCCCTTCTCCAACGCTCGGTTAGAGGGGGAAGGTGGGTTCAGCTCCGAGGAAGGCGCATCCAGGCGGGTGCCAGAGCCCGTGTGCTGAGCTGGGGGGACCTCGGGGTGGTGCCAGCCCTCTCCGGGGCCAGGAGGGGCCGGGTGGTGGGGGCCAAGGGCGGTGAGGTTTGTGCGGGACTGGTTGTTTCTTTGGTTTAAATGTGGGGGAAGTAAGAGAAGGGGAAAAAAAAAAAATCAGGGAGCAGCTCGACTCTTTGGGGTAACAGGGAGGCTGGCGCCAACCCTGGGTGTGGGGCTGGAGAGCAACCGCGCCGAGCCCAGAGTCCTCCTGGATCCCTGAGTGCCCCCATCCCAGCGTGGCCGGGGGCCTCTAGGTCTCACAATAGCCCCCCCGGGTCCCCACTCGATGCTTCTCATGTACCTTCTGGGTCCTGCGCGGCTGCTGGCAGCGGGATGCGAAGCGCAGAGGGATGGAGATGATGGGCCGGGGGGGGTTACGTAGAGGAGAGTGTCGGCGGGGAAGGAGCCGCTGTCTCGTCGCCATCGGATGGTCGCGGTTGGCCTCGTCGCTCCAATAACCCGCGGAGCCGGACAGGAGGGACAGACACAGCAGGAGCACAGAGGGGGTATTGCTGGTCCCCAGTGCAGGGACATGGCCCAGGAGCGAGTCCTGGAGTCGTGGAGGAGCTGGAAGCCGGGGAGGGCGAGCGGGTGGGACGCTGAGGTGGCATCTGGAGGGGAGCGGAGGGCTCTGCGGAAGCCAGCGTTGCGGTACCTAAAGTGATGGTGGTCGGGGATGTGGCTGCACGGACGGTGGCACCGGGGACCGCGGGAGAGCTTGGGTGTGACCTTCTCCAGGCAAATCCCACCCCGGTGGGGGAGCCGACGGTCCTTCTGGCCCTGCCAACAGGAGCAGGTCACCTCCTCGTCCTCCTCTCCTGGCCAGGCAGGAGCTGCTGGACGCCACGTGCACGGCTGCTGGCAATAACGGCCGCGTCCTCCTGCCCCGCAGGCAGCTCCAACAAGGCTCTGCAGGGCTCAGAGAGTCAAATCCCACCGCTGAGGCCGAACAGCCTTCGTCTTCCTCCTCAAAGCTCAGTTCCACCAGCCCTGGAGGTGCTGGAGCCGCCGCGCTCTCCCTGCAGGATCCCTCCAGGTTCTTCCCGTCTTGCTGCAGGTGGGACCCGCCTCCTCTCCATCCCCGGGGGGTTTGCTGCGTGAGGAAAATAATACTACAAAGAAAGAGGATGAAGACGCTCCAGTGGCCGCCACGCCGTCCCCGAGGGGACAGGGACCAGGTCTGCCGCGTTCCCGCTGCCGGCCCCGCACAACCCTGCCTGGGGGAGCCTCCACGCTCCCCACCAGGCTCCAGCGCGGCCCGGAAAGATAAATCGGCTGAGCTCACAGCGAGAGGAGCCTTCGCTGCACCCCTCCGCTCTCGCAAACCCCCTCTCCGCTCTGAAACTTCTCTCCCATCGGAGAAGCCCGGTCGCCGCGTCCCGCCGGCTTATTTCTTCTCGCCTGGCCCGTCCCCGGCCGGCGTCTCGGGCTCCCACAGGATGAACTCGTGGAGCAGCGTGTTCACCGTCTCGGGACACTCCATCATCACCATGTGGCTGCCCTCGTCGATCACCTTCAGGAAGGCGATGAGCAGGATCTGGAGGGAGACGGCGCCGGGATGAGCCCCCTCGCCCACAACCCTCGCCAGCCCTGCCGCCCCCCTCTCCCTCCTCTACCTCGGCCATGCGCTGATCCTCCTCCACCGGGACGAACTTGTCGTGCATGCCGTGCACCAGGAGGACGGGCACGGCCAGCTCGGCGTGGTAAACCTCGTCCCCCTCGGGCCAGTACTGCCCGCTCATCATGGCGCGCAGCACGAAGGACGAGACGTTGAAGGCGTTGCCTTCCTTCAGCAGCTGCTTCTCTTTGGCACCCTGGCGAGCGAAGCCAGCCCTGCGGGACGGAGACGGAGGGTCAGCCCAGCGCCGCGGCCTCAGCAGCCCAAGGATGGGTGTGGGGCGTGGGGTGGCACCTGGTAGCCACGGTGGCCACTGGAAACCCTCCCCGGGGTGCCGGGGCGGCCACTCACTTGAGGAAGCTCCAGGCCAGGCACGGGGACAGGCAGTGCAGGACGCAGGTGGGCATGTTGAAGATGGAGCAGAGGCTGGGCTCCAGCGCCGTCGGGCCCCCTCCGTTGATCATGATCACCTTGTGGACCAGCTCTGGGTACTCGTGGGCGAGGAAGGTGCAGAAGGACACCCTGCGGGGAGAGAGCCGTGCGAGCCGCGCCCTGACCCTGTGGCACCGGAGGATGCTGCGTCCCACGGGGCCGGAGCCCAGGTTAAACCCCCCCCATTTGTCCCCTGCTCCCCCTTCCTAGGACAGGGTAACCCAAATCGAACCCCAGACAGAATCACAGAATCACAGAATCACCAGGTTGGAAGAGACCCATCGGATCATCGAGTCCAACCACTCCCACCAAACACTAAACCATGTTCCTCAGGACCTCGTCTACTCGTAACTTAAACCCCTCCAGGGAAGGNCCCTGCAGAGCTTGGGCCAAAGAGCCGAGCTCGGGGTTTCACTCCCATGCAGAGCCCAGCAGGGTGCTGGGAGCCGCTTGGGTGGCCGCCAGCCCGGACCAGCCTCGTCCTGCTGATCTAATCCTGCCCGGCTCCAGCTCCCTCTCCTCCTGGCCCTGCTCTCCGCGCTGCTCAGTCTCTATCTAATTGACTTTCTCGGGCTTTACTCTATTTATAGGCTGTGCTCTGCCGGCTTCCTTGCTGCAGGACGGGCTCTGGGATTAGCCGGACCCATGGACGCGCACCAAGAGGATGGAGGAGATCAGAGCTGAGGGATAAACCCAAAACGGGAAACCCCACACCCCTCCTCCTCCGCTGCTCAGTCCCCAACCTGCAGGATTTGCTGGACGTTGCCTGCCAGGGAGAGGACGGGAGGGGATGAATCCATCCCTTCCTCCCTGGGGATTCCTGGCCCCTTACCCATACGAGTGCCCTATCAGGATGTTCCTCTTCTTGGCGTAGCGCTTGAAGACGGCCCTCATGTCCTCTGCCAGCGCGTAGAAGGTGTACGCAGCGGCGATCTGGGGCGCCGAGCTGCAGCCGTGGCCGGCCAGGTCAGGAGCCACCACTTCGTAGCCCAGCTTGGTAAAGAAGTCCAGCTGCTCCTTCCAGATGTCCAGCGAGCCGCCCACCCCGTGGATGAAGAAGAGGACCACGTCGCCGTGCGTCCCTTTGCAGCTCGTGATCTGCTTCTTGCAGTCGATGTTGATGACCTTCTTGGGTTTGCGCTTGCGGCGCTTGGCGGGGGCGGCGGCGGCTCCGTCCCCCCGCGTGCCGCCTCCCGGGGTGCCGCATCCCGGCGTGCCGGCCGGAGCTTGGCCGGCCAGCTCGGAGAGCTCCAGCTCCACGGTGCTGCTGGGCTCCCCGGAGCCGTTCTGGCAGTGCAGGATCTCGGAGCGGACGGCGTCGCCCAAGTTCTCGATCACCAGCTGCCCGTTGCGGTAGACGGTGATCTTGCGCTTGCAGTGCACCAAGCCCCGCTCGGGCCCCCCGGGCTGCGTGTCCTCAGGCCCCGGCGCGGCCGGGCGGCTGGGCGCGCTGTGCCTCACCCGCAGGATCCTGCCCGGCTTCACCTCCATGAAGCTGTAGCCGTTGCTGGACTCAACGCTGTCCAGCGGCCCCACGGCGTTGGTCGTCTTGCCCAGCAGGCAGCAGAGGAGCCCGTCGGTGATGCTGGTCAGCATTATGCTCCCTAGGACAAAGCAGGGACAAGAAGAAGGGGTTTAGATCCCATTTCTGAGGAGCTGCTGGTGTTCCCGGCTGCTGCACAGGGACCAGGGACAGATTTTCCCCTCCTTGCTTTGCTACCCAAACCGCAGCAGCACGAGCGATGGCAGAACACGCCTGCAGGGACGCAGAACGTGCTGCTCCCCAAATGCAGAGCAATCCTGCTCAGATCAGAGGTGGAGATGGAGATGATGGAGGTGGAGATGATGGAGATGGGATGGAGAGGTGGAGATGGTGGAGGTGGAGATAGGATGGAGATGATGGAGGTGGAGGTGATGGAGATGATGGAGATGGAGAAGATGGAGATGGGGATGGAGGAGATGGAGGAGATGGAGATGATGGGGATGATGGGGATGGAGATGATGGAGATGGAGATGATGGGGATGGGGATGGGACGCAACCACCGGCCCCCGAGACGGGATCTGCTCTGGCCAAGGGAAGAAACACGCCAAGAGAGGCCTGATGGAAATGAAAATGCTCCTTCTGGCACCAAATATGGGGCTGAGGAACGATCCAGCTATGAAAACGCATTATTTATACCAATTAAATACATACACACACACACGTATCTCCAGTCTAAACCACCACTACGAACGGCGCGAGGTGGGAATTAAAGGGGCTGGAGATGAAGGTTTTAATTACAGTCACTCTGCAAACCAAGGCTGAAAATAACACGGCAGGAGAACCAGGGGAGGGAGGGAGAGACCCAGCACCAGCCTGGAGGGGTGGGAGCCCCCTCCCCACATCCCCACTCGGCACCACGCGGGCTGGGGGGACCTGGCAGTGTCCTTGTTGTCCCCAGAGCTCATTCCTTGAGATTTGCTGTCCCAGATGCGCTCGGGTGGCTTTGGGAGGAGGCTGCGGGCGCAAGGACCACCCAGCCTGGCTGAGGGCAAAGCCAGAGCAGGTAGAAGGGCTGGAGGCATCGGACCAGAGCCCGATGCCACCCTGGGGGAGCTGAATTTGGCTGCGTACGAGGCTGGGGAGCTCCCAGGCTGCCATCCTGGCGTCCCTTTATTATTGATGAAGCAAAACACGGTGAATTATTGATGCCGACGGGCAAGGAGAGCCAGAGCGGGCGCCGCGCGGAGGGGCTGTCCCTGCAGGAGCAGGGAACCTGCTTTGCCCTGAGCTGCTCTCGCAGGGATTGACCGTGAGAAGAGGAGGAGGAGAGGAGAAAGCACATAAAAAAAGATGAATTAAACATCTAAATCATAGTAACGTCTTCAGAAACACCCTCTTGGCTCCGCAAGCAGCCCCTTCAAGGCTACCCGGCAGGATTCTATGATTCCGTGATTTGAGTTGCACCCAGTTCTGCTGGGGCCAGGGGCCTGACGCTCGTGCCAAGGCCGGGGCAGAGCTCCGGGTGCTGAGTTGTAGGAGCTGAAAATGCAGCAAAGCTGCTCCCAGGTGCTCCCTCTGCTCACTGCTGGCCGAGAGCTCCCCAGGGGCTCCCTCCGTGCAGGGCATCACGGTCCCAACTCTCTTGCATCAGCGACCTCTCTTCTGGACACAAGCACATCCAGGCAGGATCCGGCTCATCGAGAGGTTTCCAGCAGCCCCTGTTCCCTGCAGGCTGGCCAAGCACCCGCTGGGCTCCCTTCCCAACTCCAGGGATGGATCCAGCCACGCTGAGGAGCAAGAGCAGGATGGCTTGAAGCTCTGGGAAGGAGAAGCCAGAGCTCCCTGGCAAGGGGCTGCTGTGCTCTGCTTTATCCACAGATCCAGACTGGCGAGGAGCCCTCGGAGCCGGGCACCAGACTGGTTGGAGCCCTCAGTGGGAGATGCCTTCGCTGAGGGGTGGACGAGCCGTGGCTCTTGCCATGTTTTCAGCTCGGAGCCACCTTGGGCTGTTCTGGATCCTGGAGCTGAGCTGGGAACGTTGCACAAAGAGATGGGGCAGTGGGAAACCCAGGGGAAACGAGGCAGAGCCTGAGCCCCACGGTGCCCACAGACACGACTGAGCTCTCCACGAGCTCTGCCCTCGCGCTGGGTACGGCTCCTCCGGGCTCGGCCTTGTTGTGATTCTCCTCCGATCTCCAGCTGGCCCCGCGCTGCGCTTCCATTTCACAAGTTATTAATGATCTCTGTATGGATTATAAACAGGACTTCTGGCCAAACCGCCTCGGCATTGATTAACTTCTCGGGATTAACTCAATTAGTCCGTCCTGTTCATTTCCAGAATTGATTTGCTGGGAGGCTCTGGCCGCCAGGAGCTCTGCAGGCAGGACCAGGAGCCTCATCGGCTGTGGGGACGGGCCTGGATCCCACTGCAGGAGAGCAGCTCCCCAGGCTGAGATGCTTCTGCTCACCCCGATCGGAGCTCCTGGCCCAGGTCGGAGCTCCTGGTCCAGGTCGTGGCCGTTCCTGCTGGGCATCAGCACCGAGATCCCATCAGGGATCCACATCCCAGTCGAGCTGTTCCATGGATAGATGGGAAACGGGGGGACAGGAGGTTAAGCAGCTCAACTCAAGGCTTCATCTCAGACTGGGAGGTGCAGGTTGCCCGTCTCCCACCTCCCACGCTCCTCCTCCATCCCACCACACTGTCTGCCGCCCTCCACGCAGCCAGAAACATCAAGGGATGTTCCTTCCGCGAGATGCAAACGGCTGGGAATGAAACCAGATGGATGTGAAGAACTTTAAAAAAAAAAAAAAAAGATGCTGGTAACCATGGCGACGAGCTGCTCTTCCCTTCCCTCCTCCTCCTCCTCCCTCCCGGCCCCCTCCCATCGCCGCCCCCGGCACACAGCGAGATTTCGGCACCTGTTACATAAGGCCAGGCCCAACAATGAGTCAGGCGCCAGCCCCATCGTCCCCCTCGTCCCGCGAGGCTGGGGGAGGCGGGTGGCATCGCCCTGAGCTGACACCCGCGTCCTGGTCTCCCCGAGAGCGCCGGCTGCCCCAGCGAAGAGACGATGCTGGGGGGGTTAATCCCAGGAGGATGAGCTCTTGCCCAAGCCCAGAGCACCCAGGAAGGCTCCTCTGGCTTCACCCTCCCCGCCGCCGGCTGCGGAAAAAAACCCAACAACTTACTGACCTACTTTGTGCTGCAGCACCTCGAATTTTATACAACTTGACAGGGCCGTGTCACTGCTGGAGAAAAATGGGATGAGACGCGACGTGGAAGGGCGAAGGGCGGAAAGCTTGATGGGATAACGTGACAGGCAGCTCTGCGGGGCTGAGACGGGCCCTGTGGGGCTGAGACGGAGCCTGTGGGGCTGAGACGGAGCCCATGGGGCTGAGATGGAGCCCGTGGGGCCAAGACAGAGCTTGTGGGGCTGAGATGGAGCCCGTGGGGCTGAGACGNCCGTGGGGCTGAGATGGAGCCCATGGGGCTGAGACAGAGACCGTGGGGCTGAGACGGAGACCGTGGGGCTGAGATGGAGCCTGTGGGGCTGAAACAGAGCCCGTAGGGCTGAGACAGAGCCTGTGGGGCTGAGATGGAGCCCGTGGGGCTGAGATGGAGCCCGTGGGGCTAAGATGGAGCCCGTGGGGCTGAGACGGAGTCTGTGGGGCTGAGATGAAGCCCGTGGGGCTCGCAAGCTGCTGTACCAGGGTAGCACTCACACCACGTCTGCTCTGGCACTGGCACCGGGATGGGCAAACCAAGGCGGCTCTGCCCTCACTGTCCCCGCGGAGAAGAGGGGCTCCCCCCACCCCAAAGAGCCTCCTGGTCCTGCATCTCACAGAGGTCTCATCCCTGCTGAGTTCCCATCCCTCCCAAGGGTCCGGGGTGCTGGGAATGGCAAAAATCTCCACCTCCTGTCCCATCCCTGCTGGGGAGACCTTGAATTCTGGCCCAGAGAGAGGACAAGCGCGTTTCTCCATGGCAGCCGCGAGCAGCCCTGGTAAACATTTCATCCCAATAATTGAGCTAAGAGCATCGTTTACTGCAGGGGCAGCACAAGCGGGAGTCAGTGCCGGAGCCAAGAGCCACAAACCTATAACCCAGCGAGTTCCCCTCCCTGCTCAGCACCTCCAGCCCCCTCTCTGCACAGAGCTCAGGACCCTCGCAGGGAGCACGAGGGGCTTGGGAGCTGCTAATTCCTCGCCAATCTGCGGAGGAGAGGAGCAGGAGATGTGCTGCAGCCAGAATCTGACCTGCTGGAATAATTTGTTCAGCTCTAATCCCTTCCCTCCGGGGCTCACGAGTATTAATGATGACACACGACACCCCTGAGGAATGGGCAAATATTATTAAGCTCTTCCCAGCCTTCCCCTGGTCAGAGGGGGAAGCAGAGAAACTGCAGCATCGAGAGACACATAAAGAGAGCAGCTGGTTAAGCACCGATCTTGGATAAACGCAAGAAAACGTTTGTGTCGCTTCATCCCAGTCCTGCAAAGCCAACTTCCCTCTGCGGGAATGTGGAAAAGACGCTTTGGCTGGTGGTGAACACCTGGGGTTAGAATCATAGAATCATAGAACAACCAGGTTGAAGAGACCCACCGGATCATCGAGTCCAACCGTTCCTATCAAAATTCCTTCCTAATGTCTAATCTCAATCTTCTCCCTTCCAATTTCAAGCCATTCCCCCATGTTCTACCGCTCGATGCCCTTGGAAAAAAAGCTCCTCCTCAGCTTTCCCGCAGCCCCTGTCAGTACTGGAAGCTGCTCTAAGGTCTCCAGCCTTCTGATCGTCTTTGTGGCCTCCTCTGGACCCGTTTCAACAGTTCCAATTTATTCCGTTATGCCTGGATTTCCCATCGGGCTATAATTACAGCGGCTTTATCAGGAGGCAGGAGTAAGCGGGCAGAGAGGCTTTATCAGCCGTACAAATAGCAAACCAAGCAGGCAGCCCTGAAACCCTCCGCACGGGCAGGGCTGCAGCCTCCCGCGAAGGGGAGGATTGGTCCCCGTCCCCAGGCAGCAGGACTTCACCGTGGTGAAGGTCCCGTGGGATGCGGATAAATGGCATCGAGGACCAGCACGGCGAGGAAAGCAGAGCCTGGCTGCCTGCCACCCGTCTCTCGTTAGGAAGGAAGAAAAGACCTTGAGAAACAAAAGATTACGCAAGGCACAGCGGAATATAACCTCCGCCTGACCTCCGTGACCAAAATTCCTCCTTCACCTTCCCCCGTTTCCCGAAACCTCCTGGGTTTCCGACGTCCCCCACAGCCCAGCAGCAGCCGAGCCGCTCGGATTCCTCCGGCGGCGAACGTCCTCCAGCGAGCCAGCTGGAAGAAGCCATGGCAAGGAGGCAGGAGAAGATGGAAACCCTGCCCCCTCCGCCGGGCAGCGACGCGTGCAGGTGCCCCTGAGCCTCCGACCGAAAATTCCGAGCAGATCTCGCCACGCACATAGCAACAGCGGGGGCTTCGCTGCCAGCCAGCAATCAGTCACCGCAATTGCATCACGACAGACGCCGACCCTCAAGTTTGAGCGCTTTTATGACCCCGAGCTCCAAACCTGCTCGGTATTTCAGCCACTGCTGGGCTACCGGCTCCCCTTCTCTCTCCACGATCCCATTTAACGCTGCTCGAATCCCTTCAAAATGCATTTTCTGCTCCCGTTGCTGAGCCCTTTCCTCCCCTCTGCGTGCCCCCCATCCCGGCTCGCGCCCCCAACCCTCCGCACAAAGAGAGAGAGAGAGAGAGATGAGAGGATGCTCACCTCATTTATTGACAAGGGTTGTCAGGAGTCGAGATTGCAAATGAAAGGCTGAAATCTTGCGGGAGGCGAAGGGGGAGAGGAGGAGAAGCCGGAGCCGGTGCGGGATGCAGGTTGCCAGCTCTGGCAGCTGCTCAGCTTTCCGGCTTCTCCGACGATTACATTTTTTTTGCCTCTTTGGTGGGGAAGGATGGGGTTGATGCCTTCAGCTCAGCTGGCGTGCTCTAGACAAAAAATCTCGCCTTCCATCTTCTCAGCTTCATCACCCAGCTCTGGGGTTTGGGGGTGCTATTTGTCCTTGTCGGCTCTAGCCATAGAAAGCCCCTTAAATCCCTCCTAAGGAGGAGGGCTCTCGGCTGACAGACAAGGAGACTTGCCAGTCAACGCAAGAGCCAGCGCAGCCTCGACGCCCGCCCGTGGGGAGCCAGCCAGGAGCCAGGGAGCTGGAACACTCGCCCTGGGGTTTTGCCCCTTCCAGTGGGATGAATAACTGAGTCCTTTTTGTCACCTTTTATCCTTTTCTTGCCCTCTGCGGCCATGAGCGTGTCTGTGTCACGAGCAGGTCGGGGCTCAGCACAGGTGAGCGCAGACCCCAGGGGCCCGGGGCAGGAGGACAAACACGAAATCCTGAATGTCTCTGGGGTTTTATGCTCACAGCCATGGGCTTCATAGAATCATGGAACGGTTTGGGGTGGAAGGGACCTCCAAGCCCACCCAGCTCCATGGGCAGGGACACCTCCCACTGCATCAGGGGCTCCAAGCCCCATCCAACCTGGCCTTGAGCCCCTCCAGGGATGGGGCAGCCACCCCTGCTCTGGGCAACCTGGGCCAGTGCTGCCTCTTCTCCAGGGAGCAAAGGGGTCATGGATCCCCTGATACTAATGCTAATAATGCAAATAATGGTAATATGGGCAAGAGATGCAAGGGGGATCCCGTCACTGCTGCTTCTCGCGTGTTCCCTGGCCCATTTTCAGCCCGAGCAGACAACCACTGAGCAGCTCCATAACGGGAAAGACCATGCTGGCTCCCACGGGACTCTCTGTTTAGCAAAGGTGTCATGGAATCAGGGAATGGTTGGAAGGGACCTTAAAGCCCATCCAGTTCCAACCCCCTGCGTGGGCAGGGACACCTCCCACTGGGTCATCAAAAAAATCCTTCAGGTTGCCTTGCTGGAGCCAAGCTTGGACATACTGGTAGGAGAAATTCTTCACCATGAGGGTGG
>WAAB01009931.1:0-16275 GCA_013389865.1 Piaya cayana
ATAACAGTCTTGAATGAATGCAATCCACCTCTCTCCAGCCATTTCCCTTCCTCCATGCTTTACTTGACTTAACTGTCTAATTTAAAGCTTTAGAGTCACTGTGCATACTACATGCCCTTTAAGGTGCTCACACAAGAGCAACAAATCCCTTGCAAAAGAATATGGCGATGGTTGAGGCTGTTTAAAGCTGTGCTCTGTGTAGAGCTGGCTACCTCACAACAGTGAGCAGAGTGCATGCTCTTGGACTATCTTTTTATTTTGTAATGAAAAGTTCATCTAAGGCACGTCCTATGGTACCTGCTGGCCACAGTGAGATGCATTCAAGCTCTTGTTCTTCAGCAGGTAGTTCCCAACAGCCCAGATCAACTCAGTTCACATTCCTGCCTAGAAAAATTATTGTGTGATGCTCACCATCAGGACAAAGTACTACTTCATTCAAAAATGAAGAAAAACCATTAAACAAACACACATGTTCAGAGGAACATAGACTAAGGCAGAGCAAAATTTCAGCTTTTGATCAACAAACAGCCAGGATAAACTTGTTTCAATACAGGGAGGAGAATCTACAGCATTTTAAGCTCTTTGGCTTTTATTCCCTAAGCATCTGAACAAGGAGCTTGTAAATGTCCATAAGGTGTTACTTACAAGGCATGTGTCAAAAGCTGAGGGACAAAGAAAAGGAAAAAGTGCATTTCATAACATCTCAGGGAAGCAAGGGAACAGCAATGAGGGTTACACGGTCTTGTGTGATGCTCTCTATACCTCTGGTGTCTGCAGAGTTGTTCTCAGAGATGGTTTAACCTTCAACCAAACTGCACCATGATACCTGCATGATCAGAGGGCTGGAACACCTCCCAGATGAGGACAGGCTGAGTGAGTTGGGCATGTTCAGTCTGGAGAAGAGAAGGCTCTGAGCAGACCTTATAGTGACCTTCCTGTACCTGAAGGGGACCTACAGGAAAGATGGGGAGGGACTTTTTACAAAGGCTTGTAGTGATAGGACAAGTGGGAATGACTTTAAATTGGAGAGGAGGAGATTTAGACTAGACATTAGGAAGAAATTCTTCACAATGAGGGTGGTGAGACCCTGGTACGTGTTACCCGTGGATGCCCCGTCCCTGGAAGGGTCCAAGGCCAGGTTGGAGGGGGCCCTGAGCAACCTGGTCCAGTGGGAGGTGTCCCTGCCCATGGCAGGGTGGTTGGAATTAGATGATCCTTAAGGTCCCTTCCAACTTGAGCTGTTCTGTGACTCTATGATTCTCAGAGTGGGGAGATGCGTGCAAAGAGTCATTTTCATCAGGAAGCTACAGGACAGAAGTGACACAGGCATTCCGCCAACACCTCCTGCCACAAGGAGAGGGATAGTTTAAAGATGCTACTGATGTTGATATGTTAGGACATGGTCAAGAAGGACCCATTTCTGTTATCTGGTGCCATTCCCAGCTCTGCCATCTCATGCCTGTGCATGCTTAAAGATGGACACTCAAATATTTCCATGGGTTTTTTTCAAGCAAGACAAGGTTTCCCTTGCCCCTCTTCTCCTGTCACCAATGGAGATAATTTGTTCATGTTTCCTCTATTATAGCTGATATCTTTCTCCCTCATACACTGGCACCTTTGCCAGATATAAACTGGAAGGAGAAGGTCCCGGACCTGTGCTGCTTGAGGAAGCATCTGAAGCACCTCTATGTCATTTTGATAGACCCAAAGATACCTTCATGCTACACAGAGATCTCAAAATAGATATCCTCCTTTTAGGAGAAGCTGGTTCACACTCCATGACAAAGGGGGTCACAAATGAAGGGGAAAAAAAACCCAAAAATGCTGTAACTGTGAACTTGTAAGTCAACAAAGTCCTGAAAGAGAGAAAAAAACCCAACCCAACACGGCATTTTTGGTTTGCAGATAAGCACAAAGTTTGGCAGGAAATAGATTAAGGCTTTTTTTCCAGTCCACCTCACAGTCGATAATACCAACAGCAACAGACCTCTGGGTTACAAACAGCCACATATCTGCACCCTGCAAAAACTGGGAAAGACCAGTAGGGAAGGGAAATGGGGCAGAGGACAGTTCATGTTTAACTCTGCTCATTATTTCTTCAGCAAAGAAAGTCTTTGCTGCTGCAGAGATAATCGTGGTAGTCACTAAGGGAAAGTCCTGACTGATCCCCTCCACACACCTTCTTCTGCAACAAGGGCTGTCCTCTAGAGAAGTGTTTTTGCTGTCATTATTAATTCAGAGCTTTTGGGACCCCTGTGATGTTTCTTGGGAAACTCCAACCTCACTCTATCAGCTCTTGACAGCAGCCAAGAGTCGTTATGATTAATGACAGAAGAAAACTGCCAGTTGTAGACACGAAGAATTAAGCTGTCACTAACATTTAGAAATCAACGTTAGACCATGGGAGGGATGGGGGAGGAAGATGATAGTTGTAAAATATCTGCATCTGCAGCCTCTGATGCTCCCCACAGTTCTTCCTGTGATGGCCTAAATCCACCCTGAAAATAAACTAAAAAGAAATTATAAGAGAAATAATTTTAATATCAAAATAGATTTTAAAAGGAATTAAATAATTAACTTTCTTAGAAAGGCATGCCTAGTGCCACTGGAGATGCCCAGGATCCTGCTACCTCAAAGAATGTAGGTCTCCCATGGATCTTATGTCACACATCTCCAGTGACTTCCAACAATTATGTTCAGGTAGCTCAGCCAAGTCCCTGCAACAGTTTCTGGGACACAAACTTGAGAACCAAATGAGAGAGAACAAATGAAAATGACTGGGAATAATGGAGAAACAAAAGCAATAAATTCAGGCTGAGAGAAATGAAAAGGGATGCAGAGCAAAGAGTGGTCATAGAATCATAGAATAACCAGGTTGGAAAAGACCCACTGGATCACTGAGTCCAACCATTCTATCAAACGCCAAACCACCCCCCTCAGCACCTCGTTCACCCGTGCCTTAAACACCTCCAGGGAAGGTGAATCAACCACCTCCCTGGGCAGCCTGTTCCAGTGCCCAATGACCCTTTCTGTGAAATTTTTTTCCTAATGTCCAGCCTAAACCTCCCCTGGTGGAGTTTGAGGCCATTCCCTCTTGTCCTGTCCCCTGTAACATGGGAGAAGAGCCCAGCTCCCTCCTCTCCACAACCTCCTGCCAGGTAGTTACAGAGAGCAATGAGGTCTCCCCTCAGCCTCCTCTTCTCCAGGCTAAACAACCCCAGCATCTTCCCTGAAGCATCCCTGAAGCATCTTCCCACAAGGGTGAACCTAGGTATTCTGGAGGCCAAGGGAGAGCCATGGGGGTAGCAAGAAACCTTGAAAATAAACATCTTTCTCTGTGATGTGTGCTCAGGGCTGGGGGATGGTGTGGAAAAAGCCTTAGGACTCCAGGGAGCATCTCATAGAAATAGTGTAAATAAAAGGTGAGGAGTGCAGCTGGAACTGCAGCAGGATTTTCTGGAGAAGATGCCTCTTCTGCTGCTGCAGCTCTGTGCTTCCAACTCCCACTGTGAACATGGGAGGATGAACCCTTGCAAAGCCCCTTTTATCCATCTCCAAATGCCTTGGCCACAGCGAAATTCCCACCCCTACATCCTGGTGGTCCAAGGAAGACAGAGGTTCATCCCATCATCCCTCACTTCCCTGACTTCCACAGGGGAAAAGTGAAGCCGAGACAGGGAAGGGGACAAGGGATGGGTTGTTCTCTTCCACAGCAGGGGTATTCTCCTATCTGAAGCTGATTAGATTAGGGCAGAGTTCTTTCCAGAATGGTCCTTGCAGTCATGGTGAGGAGGGGTTGGCAGAGGCTGCCTAATGCAGCAATGGCCTCGGTGACAGCCACAGGCTGTAGGACGTCAGGTCACACGGCATCTTCAGAGCGATCCCAGCCCTCTGCAATGCACAGATGGCTCCTTTCTGTCATCTGACCTCATTGTTTAATCTGACCTGATCCGGTGCTGTAATCTAACAGCCATGTTAATCACCACCACTATGAAACTGGGATTGTTTCCCTAGGCTCCACCCCGAATTCCTTCCCTGTGAGGGCACACTCACCACTTGGATCCTGTCCATATGAGGGAACATCCTCAGCTAAGTCTTGCATAGAACCTGCATGGGGACTGCTCCCACATCGTGGGAGATCCTGCTGCGTGCACCCATCGCTGTTCTCTGCTATAAAAGGAAATTTCTGTTTCATGAAATCAACAGAAGTTTCTCCTATAGTCGCTACAAGTCCTTATACAGATGTAACATACCCCAGTGACCCATCCCAAGGTTTTCTAAGACCCTTAGCTATTCTTTATCAATGCTTCTGCAGCATTTGGGGCACCTTTTAGAAAGATCTGGTGGTTAGGGAAACAGCCTTGGTCACAGAACACTTGGGTTCACATCATGACTCTGCTGAAGAGACCCTGAGCCTGACATTAGTAAATTCATCTCATCTTGGTGGCAGCACCTAAGCTGTGGGAAGTTTTTCCAAATTTCTTGCTCTGTATTTTTTTCTGGTCCTGCTCTGGCTCTGTTTTCAGACTAAAGCAGTTACAAGTATTCCTCAGCCTGTCTGAGAAGGTAGCAGATAGCACAGTCGGCAGGGAAGCTGCAGTGGTCTTCAGTTGCCTGACTGCATATTAAGACCCCCCTTGCTTCAGTTCTCCCCCTGTAAAGGGCTCAGTCCAGCCTCCTCAGATCTCTGTCTATGATTAATGCAGCAAAGAGAAGAAGGGCAGGCACACAAGGCAGCTGAACAGGGCTGCAGGTGCTGATGAGTCCTGAAGAACTGCACCCAAATCAGGTCTCAGCCTCCACTGGCATTTGTGATGGTGCTGCCGGTACCCAGGCAAGTACAGCCACACGTACACATACATACATCCCTCTATGGAGCCAGCAGGGATTTATTCCATCTCCCCCCTCTGCCCACAGCCTCGGAGGAAGGGAAAGGACCTGAAAAGGTCATGTAGTCCATTACGTCCCCGCAAGGCAGGATCAGCTCTCCTATGGCCCCTGCTGACAGATGTTTGTGTAACCTGCCCTTAAAGACCTCCAGTAAAGGAAGGCTCATATCCTCCCCCCAGCTATCTAATTCTCCTCTCTCTGGGGTAACTCTGAGGATTTTCCCACGCTGTCCGAATTACATCGTGTTACCCCAAGCTACAGAGAACTGCTCTGCTCTCAGGAAGGGCACTTGCTGCAGCACTTTTCCCAGACTGAGGAGGCAGAAACAATTTCCTAATACCTTTTCAGTGAGGGAAAATCTATTCTAGCCTGTCTTTGCTTCACATCAACACACAGACCTTAATTCACAACCCTGTCAACATCTAGGAGAGGATTCTGCCAGGTTCTCTCTGCCAGCAGAATTGGTCCCAGCTCTTGCTCGCTCAAGGTTCAGATCCCTCTTCCCTGCAATCTGATTGTGAGACACGAGAATAAAATGTTATTTCTTTTCTGTCCCTACCTGAGGTTAATCTGGGATGCCCCTTATTCAGTTGCTTTATTCAGCACATTTTGCCCTACAGTGGTCTCCCTAAATCTTCTGCTTCAATAAGCTTTGTTGAAAGCATTCTAATTGCTCTGCTTCTTGGTCCAACAAGGAACAACCTTCAGGTTGGATGGTGTGCAGAGGACAATAGACAGCAGAAAGTCCGGCTTCCCAAACACCCTGGAGTTCTCCATCTGCTCTCCTTCCACCATTACTCTGGATTTCCTCTAAGATTAAAAAGGTTGGCAAATGGCAAGTAAATCTGCATGCCAAGACTGATGGCTTGTGGAAAATCTTCTGGTCAATGTTTGAGACAACACTTGGTTTTCTTGGTGCTGATCCCTATTTGCAGTGTTTCCCACCACAGGGACAGCATTGCCCCAACCACACATTTAAATTTTGCCCCTGACAATTTTACAGAGACTGCCGAAACCATTCCCAAGACATTTATTAGCCCTCTGATGGAAAAAGCTGTCGCATTTTGTTGTTTTTTATTTTGCAATCAAGTGTGCTACGACTGCAATGTAATTCTGGAAATCCAGCAACACACTATTATTGCAGCAGCTGGGACTTTATCTCAAAAACACATACTCATGATCAAATTGAAAGACTTTGCAACACCAATTCTTCTATTTCTTGCAGTATTACATTGACTTTCTTGCTGAAACAATTTTCACCTCAATATTCTCCCAATGAAACTACTCCCAGATACCTGAGCTTAGACTATAGATTTGACAATGAAGCCAGATTCCGCACATTCTCTCAAGTGATTTTCTTTAGAGCTTAGAAATCTTTTGGGTTTTTTTTCTGTGTCAAGGTCATTTTATTTGATTTAGTGGGCTGAAAAGCAAAAGCCAGATCTCTCTGTGGCCCTATTTTCACCATGTTATTTAAATGTACTCTTGCATTGGCCTTAAGTACTTCTTGAGAGATACACATCTGCATCCTTGGGAAGTTGTGGCTTCCAGGGACTGCAGACAGGAGGATGACTTCTTGTTGCAGTGCACCAGAGGATTTAAATGCAACGTGCTCTTTTAGTTCTACGGCACCTCTTAAATAGGGACTGATTAAAGTTTGGGAATTGTTTTGTGGCATAACCATTGTTTTGCAGTGACCGGTGCTTTGCCAAGGCCGGCTGCACCTGGGCATTTAGAGACAATAGGCATCTGAGACCAGGTTCTTTAAAACGTAGATGGATTTCATTTGCAGAAGGGGTTTTGTACCCTTTCTTCATCTCTCAGCCATGGGGTAGTTTGCATCTCAAGTACGCTAGGCAAGCTTCAATGAGATCGGGTTGCTCAGAGGTCTGTCCAACCTGACCTTGAATGTTCCCAGGGCTGGGGCATCTACCAAATGTCTGGGTAACCTGTGCCAGTGTTTCACTACCTTCATTGTAGAAAAATTCTTCCTTATATTCAGCCTAAATCCATGTTCTTTAGTTTAAACCATCACTCCTTATCCTGTCGCTACAGACACTACTAAAATATTTGTCCTCATCTTTCTGATAGGTCCCCTTAAAGTATTGAAAAGCCATAAGGCCTCCCCAGAGCCTTTTCTTCTCCTGGCTGAATAATCCAAACACTCTCAGTCTTTCTTAATAGGGAAGGTGTTCTGTTCCCCTGATCATTTTTGTGGCCCTCCTCCTGTGCTGAGGATCCCAGAGCTGGATGCAGGACTCCCCACATGTTCTTGCTGGAGCGAGGCAGAGGTGCAGAATCACCTCCCTCAACCTGCTGGCCACAGTTCTTTTAGAATCATAGAATAGAATCATAGAACAACCAGGTTGGAAGAGACCCACCGGATCATCGAGTCCAACCGTTCCTATCAAAATCATCATTTTATATATCAAATTCATGCATTTAAATATCAAATTCATGCATTTGTATATCATGATACCATGTCTTGTACAATGATTGTATTAAAAATCTTGAGTTATGACTCATGCTGGTTGCAAATGTGAAATCATACTGGCAACTTTAGTGCTACAGGTTCCTCAGAATAAAATCTAGGGAACTATTTTAAACCCCACCAAATCACACTTGTTTCTTGGCCAGAGAGCCTGTACCCAATGTAGTTTCACACAATATCAAGGTTTTTTTACCTTAAAGTTGTTCTGCTTTCCTGCAAACATTTTAAAAGAAGCAATATTGTCTCTTCTTTTAGAGAAACCTTATCCATTTGTAATGCTGCTTTTGACACAGCCCAGGTTATGAGGTTATGTGGATGTAAGGAGAAAACCAAGTCCTGCTCTCAGAAACCACGCAAAAAAAAGCAGAGGAACAGCTCCTTCCTTTCACTGGCTTCTCCCATCTGATTTCAGGTCATCCTGCCACCAGCACATCATCTAGGAATGTTCCGTGTACGTAAGCTAGTCAATGTAGAACGGACCACAGACACAGGGCTTCTGCTTTTCCCTCTGAATAATTTATAACCTCCACAGTGGCTTCAAACCATCTCCTAACCTGCAGCAAATGTTTTTCTCTGCCTGGGCTCATCCGTCTCATTGAACTGTATCTGCTCTCACATGGTGGTGTTTACATTCTTAAAAGAACCAAAAGCCGTTATCCTATCTTCGCCTTAGTCATCGTTTGGCCAGGATATATATATCTTTTTCTCCTTTTATTTTCTAATCCGCCCTCTCAAGTCTCTCCCTTCAGGAGATTGGTCTCGCAGGCTGCTTGGGTTGCTTTGTTTATCTTGGAACAAGAACAACTTTTTGAAAATCCTAATAATGTAGATTTTTCAAAGCTAGCTGTGCAGCAAGATCTTTCACACTCAAAAAGCTCACTGGTGGCAAAGTGCCACTGGACAGCTGTTGAATTGAAATGGGATTAGCAGAGCTAATCAATCATACACTCCTGGTCTCTTGGGTCTCTCTTCTCCAGAGGAGGGATTGATGTGAGCTAGGCTGTCCCACCCTGATTCAAATTAACCTGCAGGATCACAGCACAGATCTTGGCAAGAAATTCCTATGCAAGCTGCTTGAAAAGCTCGTCACAGGGCTGCGTGACAGAGGCAATGACTGATCTCTAGACCCCAGATTGCAGGACTAGCTTGGGCTTGAGATATGTGCCTTTTCCTGGGACTACGTGAAACTAGGATCTATTTAGATGGCACATCAGCTGATGGCATGTTATGGTCTTGCTCCTTCTCAGTCATCATCACCATAATATCCAGAAATGACTGGAAATCATGGCTCACTGCAGCCTTCTGGGTTTGCCTCATGGGCTGTTGGAGGGAAAGGCATTCAGTAAGAGTAGTGGAGAAGAAGGGAATCGGTTCTGCAAGTCCGTCACCCCATGTGTGAGAGATGACAGGTCTGAACAATGATTGATGGGAATAACATGGGAAAAAGGCTCTTCTCACTTTGGGACAAGGCTAGATTAGACCCTAGGGGAGTTCATGAATTTAAACTGCTGCCAAAAAGCAATGAACCACTACAGCCCCTGGGGCTTGGGCTACAGTTTTTGGATGCCTGTGATGTTATCTGTATTTTCTGTCAATGCAAACTGAGACCTCTTGATATTCACTGCAACCTCCATCAAGTTTGGAATGGATGAGAAGCTGAAGCAGGAGTGAAAGGTAACTGGAGGTGCCCTCTCTTACCCTGCAAATCAACATCTTTTGGTGATGTTAGCACTGGGAAGAGGTTGTGCGATGACGTGGTTGTGTCATTCAGTCAGTCCAGCAAGAGCAATCATATGCTTTCTGTGTAGGGTAATTCTCCCTGAGAGATTAAAACCCAACATTCCTCTAGGCACTCTTTGTGCCCTAAGCCTTATGAAAATAAATGCAGGCAGAAGGGAACTCCAATCCCAAGGGAACAGCTAAAACAGGATCATGGAATACCAGGAATCCTGCTCTAGGCTCATCACAGACTTGTCTTGAGATTCTGGCCATCTCCACTGCTCTTCTCCATTTTCCCCACTGCCTTTTGTGTCATGACATTGGAAGTTCACAGGAGGGTTTCTCTGTGGGTGGGAGTGTGGGTACCTGCCTGTGTGTGCGACACGCTGAGGTCTCTCAGCACAACAGCGTTATAAATTAGACTGTGTCAAATTTTCTGAAGCAGTGGTATTGTAAGAGTTTCCTCCCTCAGAGACTTTGCAAAATATCTACCTGTGAAATTAAATTAAACATTGCTTCTCTTGGGGATTAAACAATACATTTCTTCCAGCTTAGGCTAAGAGTTTCTTTTTATTATATTACTTTATAGATTAACCCAGCACAGGAAATTAATTACCTTTTTTTTTTCAGTTAGACTCTTTTTCTTTTCTTTGCAGATTTTAGATTTCCAGTTACAAAGAAAACTGAGGGGAGACCACAGGAAATCCCACGTATGTAAGGAATGTAACCTTAAGATCTGGTTCCTGGTACCTGCTCTGCTCTGCTCCTTGGATCTGCTCTGCCTCCCCATGCTGATAAGAGCACTGCTGGGTCTGCCTGCCTCGCTCATTCAATTACTCTTGACACTGTCTTTTGTCTCTGGTGGGTCCTGGACAGACACAAATCAAAGCTGTCACGTATTGCAGAGCCCTGGTTTGGCCTGGAGTGCAGAGAACTCCGAACTCTGCTTTGTTGTTACGTGCAGGAAAGGTATGGGGTAGATATTTGGATTCCTCTTTTGCCTCATCCCCAAGCCTCGAACACATATCTTCAAGGTTTTGCAGCACTGTGTTGGCCAGAGCATTTCTGGTGGTCCAGGGAGCGCTGCTGGGAGGGGAAGACTAAAGAACAATTAAGATCTGGTCATAGCAGCGATTTGAAGGACGTAAAATCTTCATGAATATGCTTTTTGTCTTCCAGATCATAAAAATTCGGGTAAAGACCCCACAAAAGTGTGTACATGTACTCACACACACATGAACAAACACCCAAAATAAATCCTTTCAGGAACAAATAAAATTCTCTCTGTCTCTCTTTGCTATGACGTTTTCTTTTTTTTGTTGTTTCTCCTTCTTTCTGCTTTCAGCCAAGGCTCAAAGTCCTTTTGGGAGCAATTTTCTCAGTGAGCTTGGTGCCTGGCTCTAGTGCCCCCATGACAACCCTCTCCATGAATCCTGTATCTGAGGGAGATGCAAGAGCTAGGGGAAAGGAGCCCTACTGGACAACTGGAAAGCTTGCCAGGACTGGGTCTGGCTGGCAACTGGCAGGCAGGTACCATCATGGTCACTAGTGACCCGGAGGTCACTACACCATTGCCAATGTTTTCCATGGAGAGCTGGCTCAGGGAGGGCCTTTCTGAAGTGCAGAGGGCAGCACTTTTATATGTTGCAGCTGGCTATCTTTAGACAATTTTAATAAATCAATGGGATTAAAAACATTCCTCCCTGCAGCCTCCTTGGAGGTCAGAGAGTGTGATGGGGAGGAGAGCCTTTGAAAACCAATTGCATTAAAAAGGGAAATCTGGAGGAGTTTGCAGTCATCTCCTCTTGAGTAAGTCCTGTGTTAAAGGAACGATTCCAGCTTCCAAACCTTCCTTTGTGGGTAGGCCTACTTGTATCAGACTTAAATAAAATACACGTGCCTAAAGCCATGCATGAAAGGAAACCAGTACATCTGTCCTGCCTTAGCTGCACTGGGTATCATCCCTATGGCTTAGTATCAGAGATCTTACTGACATTTATTAAGTGGAGTGAATCACTAGAGTCCGTGGCACATGCATTTTTTCCTTGATTATAGCAGTTTGGGAATCTGGAGAGGAACAAGGCCATGAATTTCTAATGAGCAAAGAAGCAGCAACAACTTCTCAACAGTGGTTTCTGTACTTCTTTCCAATGAAGCTTTTGCTAGATGGCCGTCCTGCTCCTGTCCTTCTCCACACCTGATGTGTTAGGTATAACAGCCCCACAGGACCCTGCACAGCAGGTCTGGTTCTGAAAAATGACCCTCAAGGAAAAATGCCTATTAATTGCCACTGCATGGATAGCCTGCAAGCCTCTCAAATTCAAACTTTTGCACCCAGTAGACCATGACAGATGTCCTACGTTTGCTTCACATTGCTCCCCAGGGAATGCTGTCATTGGAGTGACTCTCTGTCATGACTTTCTGCCATCAGGGTATCTGTAGTCTGGATCCAGCCCAAGGACCTCCACAAACCATGACCCTGACCTTGTCTGCCTGCCTGTAGGCATTATCTAATCATCCTTTGAGATTGTTCCCTAAGGAAATGTGATTCGCTTCCCAGCAAAGCCTCATCCACCGACACTGATGGAGCACTGGCAAACTGAGAAGTGCAGAGCTGGCTGCAGGGAGCTACCACCTTCCTGCTCAGGTCTTTACAGAGAAAGGATGTTCCATGCAGCACTTTGTTGGCTGTGTGGAAATCCAGACCTTTACTGTCCAATTTCAGTGTTAAAGCACAGCTTCCACTGACCACTTTTCAATAGTGTTCAGCATTTCTTCACATAAGGAAAACAATGAGCTCTGTGTTACTAAACCCAATGTTTTTTCATAATGAGAACAATTTTCAGAAGCACAGTACCTAAGTACAGATAAAATCAACCAGTTACAAAAGGCCATGTGCCCACGGGAAAGGAAGAGCACAGGAATATGAACTGGCGGCTTTGCTGTGTCACACAACTGGAAATAGACCTCCTGGGCTAGCACTTGGTGGTGGGAGACCACAGCATGAAGGTAAATAAGAACCCCAGCAATGAATGCCCTGAAGGACAGTGAAGCACCAGATGCACAAGAGCTCCAGAAACACAAGTTGTCTAAAAGCAAGGCAGAGTGTGTGTCATGCCATAGGTGCTACGTAAAGACAGATTTTTGTCCTCTTTTCCCACAAGGACTTCATCTTTGTTCTCAGCACAGTCAGCAGACAGTGGGGGAAGTACTAGGTGGTTCTGAAACCATTGAATGTTAAAGATTCACCAGTGCTTTCTGCTCAGAATAGTCAATATTTAAAATAAGTAAAGATTTGACCTCACTAGATTTAGAATCTAACGTTGTGTTTGCTCTGATGTTTGGGTTTTTTCCTAGAAATTCTCAGTTCTTTAAACAAAACCTAATAATCTCATACAAGAGTCCCAGTGGTTGAGAATGAACAATGAACACTAACAAAGTGCATCAGAATTTTCTGGATCATCTATGGGGTTGCTACGTTAGTTCGCACTGCAACAGATTGCTCAGAGAATCACAGAATCACAGANGGTAAATAAGTAAGGTAAATAAGAACCCCAGCAATGAATGCCCTGAAAGACAGTGAAGCACCAGATGAACAAGAGCACCAGAAATACAAGTTGTCTAAAGGCAAAGCATGTCTAAAACCCATGCCATAGGTGCTACGTAAAGACAGATTTTTGTCCTCTTTTCCCACAAGGACTTCATCTTTGTTCTCAGCACAGTCAGCAGACAGTGGGGGAAGTACTAGGTGGTTCTGAAACCATTGAATGTTCAAGATTCAGCAGTGCTTTCTGCTCAGAATAGTCAATATTTAAAATAAGTAAAGATTTGACCTCACTAGGTTTAGAATCTAACGTTTTGTTTGCTCTGATGTTTGTTTTTTTCCCTAGAAATTCTCAGTTCTTTAAACAAAACCTAATAATCTCATACAAGAGTCCCAGTGGCTGAGAATGAACAATGAACACTAACAAAGTGCATCAGAATTTTCTGGATCATCTATGGGGTTGCTATGTTAGTTCACCCTGCAACAGATTGCCCAGAGAAGTCACGGATGCTCCATCCTTGGAGGTATTCAAGGCCGGGTTGGATGGGACTTTGCACAACGTGATCTAGGGGAAAATGTCCTTGCACGTGGTAGAGGAGGTGGAACTGGATGATCTTTAGGGTCCCTTGCGACCCAAACCATTCTATGATTCTATAATTTTTCAGTTTTCATGATACAATATCTAAAGACCTGAGACTATCAGGTGGCACGGAGCACGTTCTGCTCCTGCTTACCTCAATGGACAACACAAGGTGAATTTTAACTTAATCTCAGGGTACATTTTGAGATTAAAATATAGTCCAGACATTGCCCTCATTGTCTCAGTGCTATGCTTGTATTTTTCAGCTGACTCTAAAAAGGGGATACAGTCTTGAAGGGGTGGATCTCCTTGTTGTTGCTGTCACTGTTCTTTTACAAAAGGGCTCCTAAGGCATCCAGCAAGCCCTAAAGAGCTGTAGCACTACAAGCACTAATGCAGAAGACAATAAGAAGGAGTTTACATGACCTTACATGACCTTAAAATGGAGGAAGAATCTCAACTCATATCTTTATTTGTCCGGTTTTGTTGTCCGTTGCTCCAGGTTCATGCAGTGGGGTTGGTTAGATCCAGCGCTTCTTCTGGGTTCTCACCTCCATGGGTGGCATGTGCCCAAGCTAATATCATAGCCACCTCTGTGAATGTTTATAAAATGGCAAGTAACACATGACTGTGTGTGTAATAAACTGCAGCAATATCCAACAAACGCCAGCTGGCTGCACCATGCAAACCCTGACTCTTGAGTAGGATCTAAGCATCACTTGTTTTCCTTCTAGACCTCTAATTCAGGTGACTCCTCAACGTGGAGAGCCCAGTGTGACTTCTGACGTCTTTTGTAGTAGATCACATCCTAATTAAGTGAAGGAATGAGAAAATACAGCTGTCTTCCTGAAAAGAATCCCTCCTTATGAGGCTCATGTTAACAGGAGGAGCAGGAAGATGCCAACAGCTGCATGAAATCACTATAATTAAAAAAAAAAAAAAGAAAGAAAATGAAAACTTTCCAATAAGCAGATAGCTGCGTGTGTCCTGCAGCAGCAGAGAAAGGTTAATTCCAGCCTCATCTCCCAGCTGGCTTCATGAGGACAGAGGTTAAAGATGAAGCTATAACACACAGATGTCAACACAGCTCAGATCTCTGATTAAGAGTCAACCTTCTGGAGTCTGCCTCAGCTAAAACTCTCCTTCCCTGTTTAGTACTGAGAATCCACCTTCCAGTGTGCTTTACGGAGTTAAAAAATAAAGGTTATTATTAAATATGAATGCTTAAAGGTTCTGTCTCTACTTGAGACAGCCAATCTCATACCTTAGAAGACAAATATTGAAGAGAGGTCCTTGGAGACTACTAACTAGACAAAACAAGGAAAATAACTGAAAGCTGGAGAATATCTGGAACAGGGTACTACATGGGCTTGCCCTGCATGGATCCCTCCCTTGAGATCTGCTTGCAGCTACTCTTCTGTTGACTTTCCTCTTAAAGACAGCATCAGGCTGCCGTGCTAAAGCCAAATAGACCTCTCCAAGAACAGAAAAAGCTGGAGGGAGAGAGGGAAAATCAGAAAAATAAATAAATAAAAAAAACCTAGGTGCTTTTGAAGGTTCCAGGGAGCTGTCAGGCTGCCAAATGGTCCTCTGGGTGAATCCCAATAGGTCAAGAGAATAGAAGCCACCTCTGTAATCACTGGGATCTCCCATCTAGTTTTGTCCCTTGCCAAGGCTGAGGTTGACAAGGAGATTCTGTGATTTGCTGAGTCCTTGGGAGAGGAAGATATAAATAAAATGATGAAGGAAAAGAGCAACCAGGACCTCAAAAAGAAGCTCTGGAAGAATGGTTGCTGCCTGGCTCATTTGGTGCACTGTAGAAAGGACGTAGAATCATAGAATCATAGAATCACCAGGTTGGAGACCCACCGGATCATTGAGTCCAACCATTCCTATCAAACACTAAACCATGTCCCTCACAACCTCATCTACCCATCCTTGACATGGGTCAAAGGATGCTGCAGACTATGTGTGAAGATGCCCATAGAGCCTGCAGGAGGTTTCTTCCCGATATAAGCACCATCTAGGGTGCTGTCTGTCTACCTGTGTTCTAATATGCCTCATATGTCCATTTACACAGCTCAGTGATAGCTAAAACAATCCTGGCTGTGACTTAGCATTTCTGGCTCTGAGGGTGCTCTGTGAAGTGTTCTAGAAAGATGGAAAACTCTCCCCTATTTTGCTAGTAATTCCTTCTCTCAGGCCCTATCCTGAACTTCATTGCTTCTTACAAACCTTGTGTCTTATCCGGGCTCCAGGATTTACCCCTATCTGTATTTTCCTCCTTATAAACCTTACTGAACATGCTGCATACACCAGCCTACTGTGTTAAAACAGTGATATATCAAAGCATCGCTGAGCATTCTGAGGTACCAGAAGGCCATCACTGCTCTGTCGAGGATCAGAAATCTCTCCATAAAGTGACTACAAGCAAAGCAAGTAAAATAGCCCTTGCTCATGCTTTCCTCCGAGGTGAGCAGATAGGAGTTGGTGCTGGTTCACTGTCACCGAGGTGTCCATAAACAGATCCTGAGCTCATCTTCTGCAGAGATTTTTTAGCCCAGTGGAATTAAGTGATTCCTTTATTACCAACCTAACTGCTACTCAAGTTTGGAGTTTAGAAATTGCATGACAGTGTATGGTATTAAAACATACATAGTCTGCATAAAACAGTGTAAGCTATAGAGAAGAATGAGAAAGACTTCTACTAAACCTTTGCTAGACTGCAGAGCATCATAAAACTTCTAACTACTTGAAATTTGATTCCCTTCATGGGAGGTCTGGGTAACCTTTATCTGTGAAGGCTTCCTGTGGAATTTGAACCTCTTTTACTTTGAGCTTTTGACAAGACTAGTCAGGGAGTTGATTTTTTTCTCCTACCTAAAACTTTACTATAAATACAACCTGTTTTAAGTGCTGTTTTCGTTGCAATATGTGTGGATGTTTATTTAAGTGACCAGATTCTGGTTGGTTGTCTAAGAAGGGGAGGGGAGAAGGTGTTTTTCATCCAAAAGACTGAATTCTCTAATTGGAATATTTAGGGAGGCAATT